>JAMXBD010001949.1:0-263605 GCA_024138025.1 Combretum micranthum | reverse complement strand
GTAACAAGTGAGAAGATCTTTGCTACTTGCAGAGTGGATTGAGTCTCGTCTTCTAAACTCCCCCTACCCCATTTCTTTCCTTTTTTTTGGGTGAGCTTCGTCAGGAGCTTATTTTGCTTTTTGGCCCTTCCATAGCCTTACTTACTGTAATATTTAAGTTGAATGAAATAGACTAGCTTTTGCCTTCGATTTGCTAGTTTCCTCTTATTTATCATTACATGAGCTAACCTTTGCTTATATACGTACTTATGGTCTTGTCGCGTTTTCCGAATGTATTGTCATAGCTTGGCTAGCATAATCTCGGGCAACTATGACTTTTTGTTTCTTTAGCTCGGCCTTTTACTCGTTTTGTGGTGGTTGCATATGTTAGATCGGGTTCGTCGATCTGGTATATAGTCTGGGGTAGGTCAAATGCAGCTTTATTTTAGGTGGTGATGTTAGTCTATAAATTGGACTATGCATGATAGCATGCTTTCTTTTCTAAGATCCGCACGTTTCTAATATCTCATTAGATGGCTGGGCAAAATTGTACTTGAGATTATCAAGATTTGATGGCATTAAATGCTGATTCTGGCATGGTTTATTTCTGCTTATAAATAGTTCTCTTTGCAAAAGACTTCTCTTTTCCTCATTGGAATCCCTTTGTTGTATCTGTACAATTCATAATTGATTGACTTGTTTCATCGTTCTTAGTTGGCTTTCTTTGGTTGGAAAGGTCGAGTCCCTGAGGGCTATGACTAGGAGTTTGTGGCTATACTGTCTCTGTTTAGTGGAGTCGGCAACACTATAGTCCTTATTTACATGGGTCTATCACTGAAGTTGGCTAATGGGTTGGGCATGTTGTTCATGCTTCAATTCCTATTCCTACTTCAATTGTTTAACCTGAGCCTGCATTTCTCCTTTGTAGTTTTTTGGTCGAAGTCAGGTAGCTGTGGTGTTATAGTTACATTCCTAGGGCTGTTAGGGCTTGTTTCCCTTCTATAGCTTTAACTTCCTGACAGCCTATTCAGGGCTAAGGTTATCGTGAAGGGTGCCTTCGACTCTTTTTCTTCCTTCCCTACTCCTATGTTTAGGTAATTTTCATGGTCAATGGTGCTACAAGAGGCTAAGAGCTAGGAGGTCGCACAATTAGTGGCGTTAGGTTTAGACACTTCTTATTAGAGTCCATTGGTTGCTTCTTGAGCTAGATTCTTGTTCGAATGGTATGCTAGTCACCTTATCGCCTTTAGTCAACTTGTTGACATCAACAAGCAGGAGCTCTAGAAGATTCATGCATGGAGTTACCCATATTGAGGTCATTCTCATCATGGACTTCGGGGGCTGAGTATTTCTAATTTGAGGTTCAAATGCCTTTCAAGGTTTCCAGTTGAAATTTCGATCATCTTCGAAGATTCTTATTCTTGTATTAAGTTTACTTTGTATCTCTTTGTTAGGATGCCAGTTAAAAACCTTAGTCGAGATGCTAGCAAAGCTACTATAATCGTTTTTTGCTTCAAATTAATAAACTTGGCTCTTTGCTTCTTTTGTGTATTCATTTTAGGTCATGATTAATGTGTTGATGGTAATTTTTGATAATTTGAGTGATCTGCATATTCTAGTGTGCCTCGATCCTTTGTTATGACCTATCCTTAAAGGGAAACAACCTTTAGTTTTCAAGGGAGGTTACCCTTAAGAGGGTGTTACTTGAGCTCATTCATAACGCAAGGGTGGAGTCCTTTAGTCTATCGAGGCCCCTGCCTAATCATTCTTTTTTTTTTTTGGGAGAGAACTTGGAAAGGACAATTGATCATAAAATTTCATTTCATTCATAATCTTGTTACCCCTTTATAGAGTCATATTTGGAGCTTTGCGTACAAGCGAGTAGTCCTTATTCGAAAAATTTTCTTAAGTTTTTGGCTTTCCATGTTCTTGAGATGTATTCGTCATCCAGTGTTTTACGTTTATAAGCTCTATTTTTCAGAGCTTCCTTTACTATAACAGGGTCTTCCCAATTTGGGGTAAGCTTTCCTTAGGCTTCTTCTATTCCCATTGCTTCCAACTTTTTGCAGACGAGGTCGCTAAGGAGGAAAACTTATGCTTAACCTTTTTGTCGTAGTATCTAGCTGCCCTTTTGCTGGTAGGTTGCTACCATTTTATTCACAACATTTTGAGTTTTCTTGATGGCATCGAGCTCGCTCGTGGACATTCCTCATTAATGATTTCATCGTAAGATCAAAGTCAGATGTTTAGTAGCTCTAGTTCAATGGGTATGATAGCCTTAGATCTAAAAGCTAGTCTGAAGGGTGTTTCTTCTATTGGGCTCCACCTGGTGCTGCAACATCTTTATAGTACGATGGGGAGCTTGTCTACCCATTTGCCACTTAGGTGATTGACTATGGCCTTTATGCTTTGCATAATGGTTTTGCTAATTGCCTCGACTTGACCATTAGCTCATGGGTGAGCAGCCAAAGTATGTCATCGTGATTTTGTATTTTAAACAATAATCCTTAATCTTCTTCGAGTTGAACTATTTCCCATTATCCATTATGATGGAGTGTGGGACTTCAAAAGATGTTCATGTATATGAAGTGCAGGACGTTCTTATCTGTGACTTTAACTACTGCTTCGGCCTCCACCTACTTCGTGAAATAATCACACCTGACTATGATGAATTTTCTTTGTCTTGTCAAAGGAGAGAAGGGATCGAGGATATTGAGTCCCCACACGATGAATGGCTACGGACTTATGAGGCATAGTAGGTTTGTACTAGGGTTGTAGTTGATAGGGGTGATTCTCTAACATCGCTCACATCGCATGAACTCCCTAGCATTGGTTTTCATCATCGGCAAAAAATATCCAGCTTGCAAAACTCCGGTTTACAATGATTGGGCTTTGATGTTGTTACTGCATTCGCCAGCATGGAGATCTTCTAAGACCAATTGTCCTTCTTTTGGATGCAAGCACTGGAGTAGAGGGATGCTGAAACCCCTTTTGTACATTACTTCATTGATCAGAGTGTAGTTGGCCGCCTTAAACATCAATTTTTTTCTCCTCAGCTCTATCTAAGACCAAGGCAACATCCCTGAGGTATTTCTCTATCAGCATTAGCCAGCTCAATGGTGGTGTTGTCTATTGTAGCTTGAGTACCTCATCGATTATGCTTATGGTGGATTTTTCTAGAAGGAACTCCATGTAAAACTTTTTCCTTAGGATTGCTTAACTTGGGAGCTGTTATGGGAGCGAGCTTAGAGAGCTTGTCAACCTCCGAGTTGTCAGCTCCAGGTATTTTGATGACATCCCAGGCGGGTATTTCTTTAGTAATAGATCGAACAATCTCTAGGTATTTGACCATTTCTTCACTTTTTTCCCCATATGTGCATTTGACATATTAGACTACAAGTTGGGAGTTTGAGAAGACTTTGAGATCCTGCATTTCTGTGTTGACGCTTGTGGTGAGCTTAAGTCCGGCTAGTAAGGCCTCATATTCTACTTCATTATTGCTTATAAGGAAATCGAAGGTGAGGACGTAACAGATTTTAACCTTGTAAGGTCCTTCCAATACTAGGACAACCCTATTCCCTCTTTGTGTGGAGATTCCATCTACATGGATAGTCCACGCAACCTTTTGTTGATCTTCAGGTTCTGGTATGCTGGAGTTCTCAGCTACAAAGTCTACCAGCACTTAGGTCTTGATGGCATCTTGAGGTTAGTATTGTACTACATATGCACTAAGTTCAATGACGTATTTCATCATCTCGTTAGACACATCAAGTTTATGGAGGACTGACCTTAGTGGGATGTCGGTGAGGATTGTGACTTGGTGCGCTTGGAAGTATGGCCATAAGCGGCGGGCTAACATTACCACGACCAATGCGAACTTTTCTAACTTTATGTACCTCTACTCTATTCCTTGGAGGACATGGCTGATGTGGCATTTGGGTCATTGTTTCCTTCCTTTTGCTCGGGCTAATACTGATAAGAGAGCTCGATCACTTACTATGAGGTATAGGTACAAACTCTGCTAGGAAACGTTTGAGCTCATTGAAGGCTTCTTGTGATTTTCCTGTCCATTCAAACTTATCGAGTTTCTTAAGGACCTTGCTCCTAGGGAGGAACCTACTCAGGGAAGTTATCCTCTCGGTGAGTTGTTGCATTCTTTGATAGATGAGGGCGGTCTCATCTCCAAGAGTGCTTTAGGGTCTGTTTGGCTAGCTTTTCCATCAGATGCAGACACTTTCTCAAACTTTTTTTAATAAAATTATTTATCAAGAAATATATACAAATAAAAAAAAAAGTTGGTAGTTCTCATAAAATATCAAGTGTAGATTAAACATAAATGTAAATCAAATATATTTACACATATCGTTTTGACATAGATACAATACAGATACAGATACAGATACAGATACGATGAAAAATAGACCATCTAAATAAACCTTTGAAGGATTGGCTTCAATCTCTCTTTAAGACATGACATAACCGAGAAACTTTTCGAGGTGCCAAAGATGCTCTTCTATGGGTTAAGTTTCATATTGCATAAATGGAGGCGATCAAAAGTCTCTTAGAGATCATAAGGTGTTGCTTTGCTTGCCCACTTTTTACGATCATATCGTCCACATAGACTTCCATATTCCAACCTATTTGAGGTCTAAATATTTCAAGGTCACTTGACGTGCTTTGATCTAAACGACATCACTTTTATTGCAATAGGTGTCAAAAGACATGACAAAGAGGTGTGAACCTTGTTTATTTCATCATTTTAATCTGATTGTAGCTGAGAAGGCATCCATCAAACTTAACAGTTCATGCCCTGAGGTGCCATTAACAAGCTGATCGATTCGAAGTAGCGGGAAACAATCCTTCAGACATACCTTATTCAGGTCGATGCAGTCCACACACATTCGCCATTTCCTACTATGTTTCTTAACCAAGATAACATTGGCTAACTAGGTCAGGTGTTTTTCTTCCTTAGTGAACCCATCTTGAAGGAGTTTTTCAATTTCTTCCTCAATAGAGGCTTGTCTTTCTAAGGTAAAGTGCCCGATCTTTTGGTGAACTAGCTTTTAGGGTTTGTTAATATTCAACTGATGTCTAACCACAGTTGGGTTGACGCCCGTTGTGTCTAAAGTTGACTATGTGAAGATATCTTAGTTTGCTTGTAGCAATGCTATTAAACTTCCCCTTATGTCAGGGGGTATTGACGTGCCCACTTTCTTCTTGTGCTTGGGGTCATCATTTAAGGTTCTATCTTTGGTAGGTTCAACTGATTTGCCTCAGTGCTCGGACTTGTCTGCTGGCTTAGAATCTACTGGGCATATGTGATCTCCCTTCAAAGCTTTGAGGAGTAGCTTTCTAGATTACTCTTGGTTCCCTTGACATACCTCTACCTTGGCTAAGGTGAGCAATTTGGCTTTTAGGTGAGGCTGAGAGATAACCATGCTGAAGATAGATTGAGTGGCCTTTCCTAATATGGCATTATAGGGGGACTAGCAATTGAACACTAGGAGATTTATCTAGTATGTCACACATCACGCCCCTTTGTCGAGCTCAATGGGTAAAGTGATGATCCTTCGGGGTAGAACAGGTTGATTATCAAATCCATATAGCTCATGATCATAGGGCCTCAATTTTGGTCTCATCTCATGCTTCATTTGTGCATAAGCTGATTGAAGAGGATGTTGGTACTGCTACGGGTGTCGATCGACACTCTCTTAATTTTCCAGCCCGATATGTGAGCAAAGATAATCGGAACGTCTTAGTATGGGGCTTGAAATTTTTTGAAGATCTCATCGATGAAGGAAATGGTGGTGTCAATCCTGGCTCTCTTGGGCACTAGGTTTATTACTTGTCAAGAATTGTTCGGTCTTGATGGGGGCCTAGCCTTAACCGAAGTCAGGGGCCTACTGATAATGATGTTGATTTTGCCGTGGCATTTTCCGTTGAGTAGGGGTTGATATGAGTTGTCTCGGGTATTTACTACCTTCTATTGCTCACCTGTCTTATGCTTTTGGGCAAGCGATTCAGGTATGTTACCATATTCGATATACTACTTGAGCCAACTACGCCGTATGGCATCTTCTATAGCACTTTTAAGTTGCCAGCATGCTAGTGATCATGGTGATACTTACAATATTCCTTTAAGTCCTTCCATTTCTGGTTAGGCCTCATCGAAGGCAGTGGAGGTAGTAAGCCTTGGTTCCTTATTTCGAGGAACATGTCATGCATAGATAGTTTTAAAGGGGTAAACTCATTGTACATCAGAAAGAACTTTTATTTTCGTTGTCCCTAAGATTTGATCTCACATTTACCTGGTTATTGAAGTCGTAGCAGTCTTTCTTACGCCCTTTTTTCTTGAGGCTAATTAGTTTCAACTCGAGGAAGCTTGATTCTAACTTCAATATTCCTTTTGACATGTCTAATATCCTCTTGGTGGATATATTTTTGTGCCTTTTCTCTTACTTGCTCAAGCATAGTGAGCTAGCACTTCGAGATGGAGTCGAAAATGGGCTATCCGTGAGGACCCCTTATTTGATAGCTTCCAATGCTATTCCCTGATTATGATTTAGGATTTTTAGACACTCTTTGTTAAATCTTGCTAAGTAATCCCTTAGGGGTTCGCTCTAGTACTATCACATGGTGTAGAGGTAGGAGGCATGCTTCTCTAGAGGTTTGCTCGCCATAAAACAGGATACGAAGAGGTCGTTAAGCTAGGTGAATGAGCTAATCATATTTGGTTCGAGCTTATTGAACTAAACTTGACCTGCACCTTAGAAAGTAATAGGGAAAGTCTTGCACCATATATCGTTCGAGAAATTATGTATCACCAGGTTGGTTGGAATTGGGCAACGTGATCTTCAGGATCAATAGTTCCATCATGGTTAGCCAAGCACTATTTAGGAGCACTTCATATTGGACTTCGGTCATGAAGGGCGTCTTCCCAGGAAGCACCTTAATAGTAGGCTTGCTCCAAAGCATTCCTTGTCAGTCAACAATCTCCTTATCATATCCTTGATTTCTTCAAGGGCACGCTCTTTGTCGGGACCTTGTTGAGTCTGGTTGGCGAAGAGTATGGGTACAGTGGCCTCGTTAGCTTGGGCTAAGCCAAGACTTGTACGTTTCATTTTTGTCCATTGTTCGTTGTTTGCTCAATGTTTCAAGAAGCTTTGAGCTGAGTGTTGTGATGTCGTGTATCCTTTTAGCACCAATATGCATTCGGGGAATGGCCTTAAGCTATGAGAACGTCCTTTGGTGGAGTCGTTGGTTGGGGTGACAACATAGTACGCTTATGGTCTCTTTCGGTTGATTCTTCATCCATTTTGGATGGTGGCGTGGTTGGAGATATGCTCTGCCATGTATTGGAAGCCTTTTCTTCCAAATGTAGATTCTTTAGCCTCTCTAGCTCTGTGATTCTATCTTAGAGGAGGGCATAAGAACTTCATTGATGGGTGGTGGCTCAAGGATATGCCTAAAGTCTAACATATTGTCATTTGCGGCCAACGTTTGTTCAATGTGTGGTGGCTCAAGGGCCTCATTGCCCATTGGAGTGGCTGCAAGTTATGTAGGGACAAGGTCAGTTTGATTCTTACTCCATTTTGGCTTTAGCATCGTAAGGAAAAAGGTGTTTTTGCAATGCTCTATGGGTTTTAGTGGAGAAAATGATGAAAAAGAAAGAAGAAGAGAGTTTTCCATAGACGGTGCCACGTATTGCATGAGTTGATTCCATCAGTAGAGTTAAGCTCCTACAAACATAGAAAAATAGTCCGAGGCGAGTCGGGTTTGCCTGGTGCGATCACTTAGATACTTAAGTTAGTTAGTGGGTTTTTCTTCTTTCAAAGAACAGTAATACACATGGAGAAGCTCATCGGGTTCCTCCCCCCTTTTCCCGAATGGGAAAATGAGGAACTTATAGTGTTTAGGATCATACCACAATGGGCCCACCAAATCTGTTAGGGCAAGTCTTTACTTGGTAGTTGACCTAGTACCCGATGTGGCAGGGGTACCTAAGTTGAGGAGTGATTATAGTAGAGCGTTTGGTTGGGCTAGTTGTTTCCTCCCCATTCCTTAGATGGGACTTAAATACTTCATGGTTCAGGAGTGCGGGCGAGCTAGCAATCATTACTCCTAGAGAGTTAAGGTTTGTATGGGTTTGCCGATGGTTTAAGGAGTTTTCCTTCGAGCTCGATCTCGTGGAGCAAGTTGCCACCGAGCTCATGGAAGGCCAGGCCAGTATGGGTGACACTTGGGGTCCTTGTACCAAGTTGGGCCTACACCTTTCTATGTATAGGCCTTTCTTGAGCCAGTGAGTATAGTGGCCGATTGAGTCTTGGGGCTCAGTCGTGACAATGGTGGGCCAAGTGGGTTATAGCTTGTATTTCGTTGTCAACACAAAGTATGAACGGTTAATTACAAAGGGTAGAAACACTTGATTGAACATTGTTTGCAAGTAAAAGTATTGAATTGTAAAAAAAAAAAAAAAAATGAAATACTAGGCATTACATTGCCAAAATTTCAAAATAGAAGCACTTATATTCCATTACCTTAAAAAGCAAATGTATATTTTTGTCTTGAGAAATTGAAGTAGGAATTTTGATGGAGCAAAAATCATTATAATATGAATGATGATATATAAAATAAGTTAAGTAGTCAACAAAACTCTTTTCATAGAATTGAATAAAATCTAAATTTTTTTGTCTATTTTTATTTGGTGGTACAACAGTATGGATTTTATTTATTTATTTTTTAAGATAATTGAAATCCTTAACATTAAACAATGCCATCATCTCATTTTCATCACTTAATCTTATAACCACCGCTACTAGTGTTGTTGCTTTTACTTTGTCGCTATTGTTGTTGCAGCCACCATTAGCATTGCAAGTGAGTTGAAACTACTCATGAGCTAATCAAGTTTGACACGATGCTAATTCGAATTCAACTCGATTATAATCAATTTGAGTTTTGACTACTTAAATAACCATCGAGTTTAAGTTTTAAAATACTCGACTTAAGCAACTCACAAGTTATTGGACTTTATAAAAAATTATAATTTTTGTGTTTTTCCCATTTTTAAAAGCCTATTTTCTTACCTTTTTTCCCTTTATATCCAATGATCCACATTTATTATATTTATGAACAAATCAATTAAAAGTCCTATTATATTTCCAAATCCCAAGTTATTATTTAGTCTAATTCATTTTTATAGGAATATCAATCTTGTTCAACTTGAAATCAAGCTTAACTAATATTAAGTGAATCAAGTAAAATAAAGCTTAATTGAGTTCAAGTAAAGCTTGAGTTTTGAGCTTAGGACTGTATTGTTTTGACTTGACTTATTTACAGTCTGGGTTATTGTTGATGCTGCCACCATAGTTACCAATATCATCAACATTATACTACCATCAAACTACCATCATCACCACCACCACTTGAGGCAGCACCCAACATGAAAAAATATCACAATTCTGCTGATTCGATAGAATACCGAAATAGTGATTTTCAATAGCCTATTGATTGTGGAAATACCTAGGCTAATGGCATGAAAGTCGAAATATAATATAATTTTGAGATTTAAAAGACAAGCGTAATGACAACTTTGAAAAACTTTACTGAAAAAATGATAACTAAAGCATTCAGTGCCCTAAGGCATACAATTATAGGCCAATCTAAAAGCTACCACAAATAGAATCGAAATTGCCAAAAATAAAAAGATCCTGAAACAAAGTATGCATAAGGACAAGTAAAACGCCATGGATGATGTACAAACCAATAAGGCTATAAAGAGTTATAAGTAAAATAAAACTTTCCAGAAATGCTAAAATTGCTCGTTTGAGGCCCTAAATGAAGGAATTTGCCTCAAAATTGGCCTAGCTCACTATCAACCATTGTGACTTCTTCGAGTTCGCTCATTTCCTTCGAGATAAGGTCTTCCAATCATCCAATTATAATGGATAGGTTTTTTCCTACTTCTCTAGGTACTTGTTTGCTACAATCTCCACCTCATCATCTTCACCTGGTGGATTGAATTTGCCCTTGAATTGTCTTCGTTCGAGTTATCACAAGTATAGGATGAGAAGCTTCAGATTAAATACATCTATAGTCCGAATATGGTTAGACAACTTCAATTTGTAAGCATTTGTATTGATCTTCTCTAAGATCTCTACTAGTTTGATCTTTTTAGCAGAGAGCTTGTTATGGTCACCTGTAGAAAATCGATCTTTAGTAAGGGCGACCCACTCATAGTCTCAAACATGAACTCCATGTGCCATCTCTTCCTATCAGTAATTTCTTTGTATGTAACCTTGGCTTTTCTTAAGTTGTCATGAACTATTTTATGAGCCTCTTGTAAGCTGTGTATAAAGTTTATTACCATCCTATGAATCCTGGCTCTATTTGACATAGATAATAAGTCAAGTGGACTTTGGGGAGTAACACAATAAACTACCTGGAATGGACTAAACCTAGTACTACTACGGTTAATAGCATGGTTATGTGCAAACTTAACTTGGCTTAACTCATGATCCTAACTCTTCACATGTTCACCTACTAGGCTCCTCAACAAGTTTCCCAAGGATCTGTTTACTACCTTAGTCTGCCCATAGTAGTAGGCAAGCCATGTAACCGATATACCTCCTAAAAGTATAACTATGCAACACATACAACATATGTAGTCTTCTTGCATGGAATGAAGTGCACCATTTAAGATAATCTGTTTACTACCACAAATATGGAGTCATTACCCCATTGAGTATGCGGTAAGCCTATAATGAAGTCCATGCTCACTTCTACCTAAGGTTGTGAAGGGATGGGCGAAGGCATATATAACTATGCATTGGTAACTGTCCCTATTCCCTTGGACACTTGGCGAACTTTGCACCTCTGCACATACCTCTTTACTTCTTTATGTATCAACCAAAAATAGGATGCCTGTACCAATTGCAAAGTTTGCTCTTTTCAACTCCTTATGGTTAGTAGGGCTCCTCCTGTAATGTGGCTTGTTTAGTAGGGACACATCAAGCTTCGAATCAATTTGGTGCTGGATGTCTCGTAATGGTGGTAATCCATCTAGTAACTCCTTAAGAAAACATCCTAAAACTCCCTTGTAACCAAAGCTACTACGTCAAGTATTGCTACTTCCTTAATAATCTCTTTGCCTACTAGAGCAAATACTATCTCTAAATCTTGCATCTCACCTTAAAATATAGCTAGAGCTAACATAATAGCATGTGTACTCCATTTCACAGGTTCTTTATTTGGTATCAGCACAATTTTTACACCTTTGTATTACAAAACTGTAAATATTAGCTTTCCTATCATGACTCACATTTCTATTAAACTACCAGGGCCTTCCCATTATCACCACATCAATCTAGATAGAATCTATATACCTAGAACCAATGGAAAACGTAATTAATGTACACTTAGAAACACTTATCTCACCTCTATTCTTTAACCATGCCAATTTATATGGTTTAGGATGCTGCTTAGGTTGTATGTGCAACTTCTGCATTGCTTCTAAAGAAACTAATTTTCATAACTACCGAAGTCAATCATGAAACAACATGCTTTACCAAGAATTGTGTAGGTGGACTGAAAGATATTGTTCTACGACCAACGGTCCTTGGAGTCTACAGGACCTCATAACCACTAGATTTTCCCTACCATCACCCATGACAAACTCCTCTTCAATATGCTCAGTATAAAACAGTTCCTCCATCACTTACATCCTTAAAAGCAACATCATCATCCTCATCAATAAATAGTGCTTTCTTCTCTGCATTCTTATACTCAGATTGTCAATGACTAGACTCTCCACACTTAAATCCACTACTACTCAGTTCGTTGGTACTAGGCTTATTGAATTGCCCAATAGTGTTATTACTTGCAACTCCACTTCCTGCACCGTTCACCCCACTACTATTACTAACAGTCACACAACTACCAGTCACCCCACTACTTAATCACCTATACTGCTTTTCTACGATTCAAGGCCTCTGATGTGCTGTGGATACACTAATATGATCAAATAATTTTATAATATCCTGTATTTCTATCGTCAATCCCCCAATATATCTTGCTACCAACTGATCCTCTATCTCCTAGATTTCGTTTCTAGCGGTGATTGATAAAATATAGAGGTATAATCATCGATTGACCTACTACCCATTTTAAATTTTATAGCCTTTGATACATGATACGCTGGAAGTTAGGGCAAAAACATAGCTCACATGTGTTTTTTCATCTTCTCCCACAAGGTGATTTTAGGTTTACCCAATCTACATCGAGTTAGCTTCATTTGTTGCCACCATGCTATGGCCTTACTGTGGAGTCGAGTTGCCACTAATTGCACCTATTTGTCTTTAGGAACACCCTTAAAATCCAAGATCTTTTCCATCATGGCCAACCAATCTAAGAATTCCTCTAGTTGCAAACTTCCATGAAACTGTGGAATCTCACTCCTTATACCCAACTCCCATCGTCTTTGGTCTTCTTCCACAACATGAACTCTACCATGCTTGCATGGCATTTCAGCATACATCCCTATTTCATTTGTAAAATGAATCATGCTCTTCCTCATCTAGATTTACCATCGGATTAGGGTTTTGTCCATGCCCTCGGTTGGCATTTTGTTGATTTCCCATCAACACACCAATCCTTTTTGTTAAGCGATCAACCACCACATCTAAACAACATTCCAACGTCGCATCCAACGGCTCATCAATCATCTGCCCGATCCTTTGGTTTAGATCATTGCGATCATATATCTCATCTACTATTACACGACGTTGATTGGCTTGTCTATCGGGTCTCATTGCTAATCCAAAAACAAATGTAGCTTTGATACTAAGCTGATGCAACGCACAACATGAAAAAATATCATAATTCCATTGATTTAATAGAATAATGGAATAGTGATCTTCAATAGCCTATTTATTAGGAATACTTAGGCTAATAACATCAAAATTCGAAATATAATATAATTTCAAGATTTGGAAGACAAAAGCAATGACAACTCTAGAAAGCTTTACTAAAGAAAAGACAATTAAAGCGTTATATACCATAGGGCATACAATTATAGGCTAGCTTAAAAGTTGCCAAAAATAGAATCGAACCTGCCAAAAATGCTAAAATTGCTCATTTGAAGCCTTAGAAGGAGTTTGTCTAAAAACCAGCCTATTTCACTGTTGATGGCCGTGACTTCTTCGAGTTAGCTTGTTTCCTTTGAGATAGGGTCTTTAGATCACCCAACAGTAATGGACCATATTCTTTCCTACTTCTTTAGGTACTTGCTTGCCATTATCTTCACCTCATCACCACCACATCGTTATTATCATGCTGGACACAAAAACACTATTTCTAATACAACAACATGAAGCTGCTATTTGCTATCACCATCAACAATTCTGGTTTTTTGGTGGTAGTCTTAGTGCAATAGTCATGGTGTTGGTGGTATCAATGGTAATGACTGCAATGATAGTAGGGGCAATATTGAATTGAAAAGATATAGCTAAAGTAAAAAGGGAAATTGTGAATTACCACTTTAAACTTTCACCTAGATGCGGATTCACTTTTGAAGTTATAAAGTGCACTTTCTGATCCCCAAACTTTCAACAATTGTAAAAAAGAAATGTAATTATTATATTTATTTTAATAGTTTATGTTTATATCTTATTGTGATTGAATTATTAAGATAATTAATATATTGATTATTATATTTATTTTAAAAATTATGATTGATTGTATTTTCTTATTGATGACATTGTGAAAGTACCATGTACCCAATATATCAAACATGGCATAAAATATTTGTGCCGTATCGATTTCCTTATACTGTATATATTATTCTTATCATCCTATGCTATATTATACTTGAAACTAATACTATTCAAGAATTTCATCTTTACCTAAGTAATAGTTTCAGGTTGTGTTCGCCATTTTTATTAGGAAAGCCAATGCAGCAGAAATCAAATATTTAATACAACCAAAGTTTCTTCGATTGCATATGGCAAATTCAGGATTGATGAAATAGAACAACGAGACCTATCGAGTCTTCCCAAATTGCACGGCACAGAAATGACATGAATGTGAACCACGTTGTGGCTTAGTAAAGCTGCGGCTCTTCGCACCTTAACATCGCAAGGAAGGAAAACGTTCTTATTATGGGTCTATCGTTTATCATGTTTGTGTTGTGTTACCTCGTAATTAGACAACACAACTTCCCCTGTTGTAGCTTGTGTCGGCGTTCACGTTCATATTAGCTAGCCGGATAGCCCCAAAAAAGTAAAAACAAGTCAACGAATCATATGGTCCATAATCTCTCGGTGAAAGTTCATGGACAGTTGCAAAACATATGTTGGGAAATTCCATGATACAAGTTCTATTATTGGATAAGCTTTTAAAATCAATGTATGTGTCTTCATCTTTTCCACAAATACTTGAAGTATGTACCTATATCTTTGAAGTTACTACTAAGAGTCCAAGGAACTTTATGTTTTCTCCAATGACGGTTGGGGATTTTGTTGCGTATATATCTGTTTTTTTTTCTCCCATGATAGCGAACATACATATTGTTTTGAGAGTCCAAGGTAGCATTTGGTTTGTTGTTTCTTCTTTTTTTTTTTTTTCCAGGTATTAGATTAATAAATAAAGACCATTATATTATGTTTGATTTGCAAAATAAGTATATTACTCTTCTCTCGTGAAACTAAAGGAAATTAAAAAAAAAAAAATTTCCTTCCAGTTAGTGATAAAAAATACTCTAGAAATAAAAAAAATTAGATTATCCATAACCAAAACATTTACTAATATTATTATACCATTATTACGCCTAGTCTTACAGCTGCTACTACTGCCATTGTCATCTTCACCGATGGTGCCGTTGTTGTCGCAACCACCATTGTCATAGCTACTATTACCACTATGGTTACCATAACCATCAATATAATTCCAGCATAAAACTATCATTATTTACTACCTCATATTATCATCATGATCTCACTACGATACCATCATCAATACAATGCTAACATAAGGGTGCCTCGCACTAGCAGCGATATCAGCAATGATGATGACAGTAGCACACAAAAATAGGATGAATATAGTTCAGATAAATATATGATAATATCAATAGACATCAATAATAAAATAAAACATATAAAAATTTTAAGATATACGCAATGCACTAAACGTGTTATAGGAATTTATACAATATTATTATTCTTATTTTGTATTATACTAATTTTATTATCCCGTAGTGTACTATACTGATAGCCAAATGCCACTGAAAGGTTTTATCCAATCTATCTGATAATTTTTGGGTATATTATTTGCAATTATCACAAGCAGGACTACGCAGCAATAGTGAAATATTTAACACGATCAACTTTCTTGGATTGCGGTATGGCAAATTTTGAATTTGGAGTAGAATAAAGGTTGAGACCAGTTGGAGTCTTTCCCAATTCAGATGACAAGGAAATTGCACGAATGTGACCCACGTTGTGTCCTTAAAGTTGCATCAAGTTTATACCTGAACATCATAAAAACGGAAGCCCGGAACACGTTTTCACTGGGGCTCTATCTGTTAACACGTATGTATTATGTTACCTCAACAGTTGACAAGGCAGTTTTATGGGGATTTTTAGAAGACTTCATTATCGAAAATCTACGCTTTTCTCTAATTTATGCATGGAGGGTAGATTTAGAATTATTGAAAATTCTACTACTTTTCACTTTAAGCAAAATACTTAAATTACCCTCACATGCAATTGACCTCCTTAGTTAGTCACTTAAGAGAGTTTTAGGCAATTTAAGTTAATCTTTCACTTTCTAATCCAAATCTAAACTACTCTTAATCCTCAACACATATGCCTAAATATCTAAGGGCATTTATGTCATGCCCTGAGAGGTAACCTAAATGTAATAGTTTGTTGTATACAATATTGAAGTGTAAGAATAACTATCTTAGTTACGCAAAAGCTTTCATATTATGCACAAGACATACTTCATAACAAAAGAAACATAGAAGTAGTGAAACTGAAGAAGATAACATATAATTTGCAAGCAAAATAACGAAAAATAGTTGAACTTCAACATTCATGGGCTACAATGTCTTAAAGGCATACCTCTGCTAAATCCTCAAATACACTAAAATATTATAGTCATCCATAAAGTCTCCTTAAAAAGAACTAAAATCTTGCAAAAGAGATTTTAAAAGAAATCTCATCTTCCCATAGATTTCCTTCAAAAGCTCCTAGAGCCACTATCCTTTACCTTAGGCATCTCAAACCTTGGATAAAGCCACAAGTACTCCTGCGATAACAAAAATATATCTATTGGGGTGTAAGTAACAACATGCTTAATGAGGTATTTCTCTTCATCTGCACCGATCAATCATAAACAAAAAAGGTTATTAATTTCAAACACATGATACAAATAAGTATAAATAGTTTATCGGAAACTGTACATAGAATGGATTTATGCCTTCTGTGACAAGGGTTAGGAAATTTTGTCTAAACATCTCCACCGTCTTCCGTTGCCCATCCATAGTGATCGTCCTAATATGGCTCCTCCTTGAGGTTGCCTCCTTAAGCAACTTAATTCCTCAAGTGGGACTAGAGCTATGCTCATGGCATGATCATTTATAGCCCTCCCGATTCATTGCGTAGGAGTAGCAGTTTTCTATATGTGACACGATGATGCAATGCATGCCCATTTAATTTTTCCTAAGCCAAATATTACTTACAATTCTCTTATGGGGTGATCAACCAATTTATCAAACACTCAATATTTGAAATGAAAAATGCAACACATATAGATAATCATAATGATGGTTCTGATATGCATAATGTCTTTTATCATGTACATAGAAATACACATGATTCTCATGAACCCCATACATATTCATTTTATCTTTATCCTATTATGTCTAGTGCTGTTAATTATAAGCACAAACAAGTTAACAGAATTATAAGAAAAAATTCACTCAGCCATGATGGGTTGACTTGTATTCCTCGTTACCTGAATAAAGAAATACCTAAAATGATTATTTCATACTATTTTTATTTGAATATCTACTCCTATAATCTCTATTCCTGCTACTTTTTTCGATTACTTAATTAAAATCTTAAAACGACCATAACTAACTCATTTTAACTAGGATTTTTGCATATGAGTAGTCGATTCCCACCTACTTTGAACATTTTATCTGTTTCTAAGGTTATTTTGATTATATAAGTTCATTTAGGTCTTAGAACAAAACCAATCAGATTGCGCCCATGTCTTGTCTTAACTTTAATTTAATATTTTCTAAGGATTTCACTTTACGTGGACAATCTAGGGTATATACTTATGATTTCTATATTCAAATATGATTGGAACATAAAGAATAATCCATCATATATTTATGACCCTAGTAATGTTACTTAAAATAATTTCTTTACAAATGACTTTTGCATTGTGGCCAAAACATTTTAATTATATGGGTAGGAAAATTGAAACCCTTGGAATAAAATCATTTTCATGATTTCCAAAATGAGTAAGTCAAAATTGAAGATAAGATTCTATACTTAATCCATACTCACTAAACTTTCGGTATAAAAGGTGTTTCATGGGCAAGTTTCAATTAATTATTTATTTTCAAAACATTGAATATGTATTCTCAAGAAAAATATTTCAAAGTTGTATTTTTCTACATTTTCCTTTTGATTTTCAACATCTTAATTAAAATAGTGAGTATGGTTTGTTATTTGTTTGATCATCATTAAAAAAAAAAAAACACTTAAATCAAGTTGTTTTATAAATAAAAATTAAAGTTCCACTCCCCCATTGACCTCTTGCATGTCACGACATTTAGGAAAATTTTGGGAGATGAGTTTTGTTTTCAAATCCCTCTTTTGCTAGATGATTTCCTATGCATATGAAAATAAGTTTTTGAAAATATTTTACATAATAAAGAATCGTCAATATGTAGGCGTTCATAACTTCATGAATCTCTCCCACTCTATCTAAGTCCTCTAAACTAGTAAGTGAATATCATGATAATCGTAAGATTATCACCTTGTTTTTACTTTTAAAATTAGAGACTTTTGGCCATCGGAGCATTTTAAGTTAAAAAATCATTTTGTTATTATCACAACATCACTATAAGCCGTATATGTTTATGAACATAAAAATAATTTCTTTAAGCAAAGTAGTACCAAAGTGAACATAATCATAAATTCTTGATAAGAACATAAAGGTAACATAAAGAAAGATGAGAGTCCTAGATTTAAGACTAAGCTTCCTAGGACTTGAAGTGGATAAGTCACTAAGGTAATATGAAATAAAATGGGAGTCTTAGATTTTAAACAAGAGTCCTAGGGATTTTGAAATGGACGGGTCCCCTTTAGACTTGAATATGAACAAGTCCACGACTAGAAATTAAGTTAACTTATTATGACTTGAAATGGATAAGTCTTAGATAAAATAAATTGCATGAAATATAAAGAAAATGAAATAAATAAAATGTTAAATTAGTGAGCAATATACTCAAAAAATTATATGTGCGTATGCATATCGATATTGATATAAAGGTTATGTTAGTATGCATAAAAGTAAGCAATATGAAGATAACAAGATCATAACGTAAATAAACTTGAGTCATGTATGAAATCATGCATTTCCATCCACTTTTCAACACCATAGGGACAATTTTTTGTGGGATTTTGCATCAAAACTCATTCAAAGCTTATTATATCACAATATAAGAGATGTGTTTAAACTGTTTACTTAAAAAGAAACAAGGAAATGTGTGTGTGGCAAAGAGGGAGAAAGAGAAAACGAGAGTGAGAAAAGAGAGGGAGGGTGGTGGTTTTCAAAGGAGACAAAGGAGAATATTGAGAGAGTTTTTAAAGTATAAGAAGAGTGTAAAGTGCAAACTAAGAAAGTAAATGATGGATGGGGTATTTATAGAGAATGAGGAGGAATAAAAATGATAAATAAAATAAAATGAGAGGAGGGGGGGGAGAGGGAGAGAGAGAGAGAGATTAGAGGATTTTGAGTGTTTAAGAGTGAGAGTGGAAGAGAGAAGGATATTATAAAAGTTCATAACTTCTTTAGGAAAAGGAAAAAAGATGATTGATATGAATAGTAGTGAATAGTGATGAATAGTAGTGAATTGGTACTTGTGAAGTATAAAGAAAAGTAGGCATAGTACTTGTAAAGAATAAATAATACTAGTAGAATATAAAATACGAATATAATTTGGTTCAACCAACATTTTATAAACCGATAAAATTACATTAGATATTCAAAAAATAATATAGTATTATTTTATTATTAATTGTTGTCTAGTGATATTATCTTGATTTGTGCGCTGGCAATTGGGTGTAGTAATTGTTTGGTTTAACTAATGAAACTTTGACTTGATAATTCAATAATATATTATAGGAAATTATTTCTTATTATTTTATTATTTAATATTATTTGAATATATTACCTCGATTTATGTGTTAGTGTTCGGATAGATAAATTGTTTAGCATAGGGTTTCTACGTTGAGTAATTATCAAATTTTCATTCTATTTTCGAAGACACTCATTTTCTTAATGTTTGGTATTTAGGGTTTTCTATTCCCATTTTACTCATCAAACATTTGGGGTTACCCAACCTATCTGATATTGTCTAGGGTTTAGGATTGACTCGGATCGGTTTTAGGGTTCCGATTCCAATGCTAACTTTACTATTCATAATTAAATGTATCGAAAAATCTAGAGACTTATAATTGGTGTCTTTAAACACTCAAATGTATTCAATTATCGAAAAAGACACCCACCCCCCTCCTCCCCACCCCCAAATTCCCTCATCATTGGCCACTTATTTTACATCATCAAATTTCTTTCTTTTCTCACTAATAAATTGCTCCCTCACTTTATTGTTCAATCTCTCTCAAATTCATTTACTTCTAATAAAAATGGGATGATTGCAAATTCACCCTCTTAAAACTTTATGGGTAGTACAGATTGACTTACCCCCTCTTCCAATTTTGAAAGTGTGGTTTTTGACCTCTTAAATTTTTAAAAATTAACACTATAAGAACAATTAATTGTTTTGGGATGAGAAAGCGGGGATAAATCTTCATAGAGATGAAAGTTTATGGGTGAATCCATCTCCTTTTCCATTTGTTTTAATAGAAAATGTGACGTGTCTTTAACCGCACATATAAATGAAAATTTAACAGATAAAAAACCACACTTTCAAAGTTGAGGCGTTCAATCTATAGTACTCTTAAAGTTTAGAAGGCATTTTTGTAATTTACCCATAAAAAATTCCACAAATCAACTTAACCTTTCTTATTTGATTTAATTCAAATTCCTATGATTTTACATCTAATCATGAATCTCAACTTTGATTCATTTAGAAATAACTTAAGAAATCAATAGAAATTGAAGTATTAAGAACCTAATTGAAGTAGTATTAGTGGATTTGGAGTGTGAAGCTTCCACAACTATTTTGAGGAGAAGTAGTCGAGATTATTAACAAAGTTTATTGGAATAATGTCATGAATGATACCTAAACATTGATAATATGCAATTAGATATCTGATTCTTGCAATTGATCAATTTAGTACCTACAAAACTTTGGAATTTATCAATTTAGTACCGAAAAGAGCTTAAAAGGAGTACTGTTGTGTGAACAAAAAGTTTTTTTAAGGTACTAAATTAATTAATTTCAAAGCTTAGGTACCTAATTATATGTTTTGTTAAAGTTCATACATCATTTTGTGATATTAACTCAAGTTTATTTGATTTCTCACTTTTCTAAGTAGATTTAACTTGTTTGATGCATAATATGCATTGTATTGGATGTTTGATGCTTGATTTATATGTTGATAGATGCATTAATCATAAATCTAAGTTTTGATTTTAATTTGATGATGATTATATATAAAAACATATTAAATGTTGAACAATATATATTATTTTAAATTCAATTTTAATTGATGATTAATGTTTGAATAATGTTAAAATTGATGAAATTATTATTTTTTTTTTATTGAAATTGATGTTGTTTACATATCATAATATATATAATATATATTATCGAATCATGCATATATGTAGTATCATGTTTAGTTCTTATGGTTTCCTAAATCATTGATTAATTATATTTTAAATCAAAAGTTAAGCATTATTGTATATCTAAATGTTGAGACATATATGTATAATATCATATAATATCTTGAATAAATATAATTTATACATTTAATTAAAAGATTAATATGATTATCTAAATATGTGGAATCTACAAATTACCCCTAGAACTTTTACTAAGGTGCATATTCACCCTCTCAACATTTAAAATGAGCATTTTGACTCCTTCAACTTTAAAAAATTTGAAGATTTAAGGACATCTGACTTTTTCAATGAATTTGATTTTAAGGGGTTGTTATATCCGCACATTGGGGATATGCATGATATAGTTCATCATTTGAATCAAATTGAAACATATATATGGTTCGTTTTTTCTTTTAAATTCAAATGAAAACAAAAAGATTCGATTTGTCGTTTGAACCATGTTTTATTATTAAAATTAAAATACATTCTCTTGGAAAATTACAATTATATATTTCATATCATAAATTTAAATATAACCAATAATATTTAAAATTAACTATTTACCTAAATTAATATATAAAACTTATAGGGGAGGAGAGAATCATCTGTTATAAAATATAATCATAACAAAGTACAATGATAATTAGACTCAATAAAATTATAAGAATATGCAATAAAGACAAATTTTAATCCATTGTATACTTCTATTTAATACATCATTAATTATATAAACTAATAATAACTAAGTAATAAAAGTGCATTAATTCATAAAAGGAAAGGAAAATAATATTTATGACACTAGAAATTGAAATCTACAAATTATCTTATTTGAAGATACACCACAACAATTGAAATATGATATGACTATTCTAATTTCATTCTCATAAATGATACATATCTAAATAAAAAAAATAAAAAAATTAATTTTTTTAATAAAATGAATGAAAGAAAAAAAAATGCTGGGCTTTTTTTTTTTTTGAAAAAGAATAATATAAACAGTTTAGTTCAGTTTGAACCATACAGTTCAGTTCAGGATCCCAAATTGAATTATGAACCGTTTATTTTTCAAAGAACCGAACCATTTTAGAAAAGAACCAAAATTTCAGTGGTGTTCAATTTGGTCTTTTTTTCCTTTTTTCCAAAACCCTATCACACATAAATGCAAGTTTAGAGGTTAAACTCACACATAGGTCAAAGCTAGAGAACGTATTTTGTTTTAACGGAAAATGTTAAATATCCTTAATTGTGTCAATTTTTTGAAGTTTAAGAGGTCAGAAAGCTTACTTTAAAAGTTCATGGGATGAATCCATACCTAAGTAAACGTTTAGGATGTAATTTGTAATTTCTTCTATAAATATAATAAATCATGAATTTATATATGTACAACATGAAAATGAATTTCAATTTTATTTGATGGTTGATGTTTGAATTGTGTCAAATTTGATGAAATGATTTAATAAAATTATAAAACTGAAACATACACATACATATTATGATTATTTTACTTATTTTATGATTTTATATGAATCGAAATATAATTTGAATAAATTTGTTGTAAATCGAATATATATAATTTAATTAAGTAAATAATTAAGACCAATTAGTAATTATTGATTAATTAATTAACATTTTGCAAAACTAAGCCGAAAATCTATTGTACTGCTGCTAAAGTTGGTTGAAATGGGCGTGTAATGTGTCGAAATGAATGGATTTTGTAGAATCGGCCATCTTTTGTTAAAAATAATAATTTTAATTAAAAGAATCAGCTTGAATTTGACGAAACTAGTAAGCTGGAAATAGCAGGTTAATATGCCGGCGCCGGCTTGGCCCGGCTCGCTGGTTAAATGGGCCGGTCAAATCGGCCTACTTTTAAACGGGCTAGATTTTCTCAGCCCAGCTCGATTCATATTGGCCGGAGGCCAAAATTGTTATTATTATTTTTAATTTTTAATTTTTAATATTAGTTTATGTGAAAATTAGAATATTTATATGTTTTAAAGTTTGATATATATTAACGATTAATTTTATTATTATTTTGATTGCTTATATATATAATTAAGTTTTTAAAATGATTTATTAAATATCATATTATGTTTAAATCAATAAATATATATTTTAAAAAATTTTATAATACTTGTGGTTTATGTATCAATCTATTTTTTTATAACATACATAAATAATTACTAAGATGTTATATTATTCTTGTTTTTAAACTTCTCCACTTACTGTTGTTGTTGTTGTTGTTTTCTTTGTTCTTTTTTTTTGAGTCAACTCGGCCCAACCTGCTTTAGCATGTAGGTTAAATAGGCTGAGCCAATTCGACCGCTTTTAAAAGGGAAAAAAAATTTTGGCCGCAACCCCCTTTTTTAAGCGTGTTGGTGGGTTGGCTCGCAGGCCACGACCCCATATTTCCAGCTCTAGAAATTAGTTTAATTTGTTTTGGACCACTTTGTTTTACATTGAACTAGCCATAATTAAATAATTAAAATTAAATTAATACTGAACAAGTCCACACAAGCATGGATCAAACCTCCTTTCCTTGAATTGAGCTCCTTTTTAATTTTTAAAATTAAATTAAAAAATTCTAATTAATTATATTTTGAATAATTTCCAATTGGGCTAAATTTAATTCATATCTAAGCCCAATATCTTACTCCAAGCCTATTTAGGTTATTCTTATATTTTAATGGGCTTCCTAAAATTATCTTAAAGCCCATTAGTGTTAAAATTTCTTAATTACCTTATATATATATATGTCTTTTATGAACTTAAATTTAAAATATAGCTCTAATATCCTTTTGCTAAAACCAATTGTGCCTAAATCCAGTTGGTTAAGTTTATTTATCAATTTCTAACTGTTGAACACCTAAAGGGCTCAAATGCAAATTCCATGGGCCAAAGACCTGAATAAATAATTAGTCTTAAATTGGGCTTAAGTAGGAATTCCTAAAAGCGCAATAACCTAAATAAGATGTAATTCAAATTTTTAGGATTAAATAAAAAATAATAAGTCCCATATAAATAAATTAGATCCAAATTGGACTTAAATCCAATACCTAAGCCCATATCTATTTAAATTTTAAATTATATATCTCTTAATGGGCTCAAATACAATTTCCTAAACCCATAACTCAAAATATGATACATACATAGTGAAGGCAATTTTGGGCTTGACTTAGAATTCTAAAGGCCTAATAAATCCAAAAAGGAAATTCAAAATATAAATTCATTGGCTTGGTCCCAATTAATGAGCTTAGATCTTATATATAGATATATACATTTATACACATATTTATATATGGATCTTAATTGACTCATCTCAAATATCTTAAGCCCATGCACTTATCTTTATGTTCAAATACCAACTCTTGTTAGTTAAATCAAATTTCTTAAACTCATTGCTAAAAATATATCTTATGGGCTTAATGCAATATTCAAGGTCCATTTGATCAACCTTTATCATAAAAAAATCTTCTTCTTTATGGGCTTAATAAAAGTTCTATAAGCATAGTTCCGTTATGCCCTAAACCTAAATCTAGCTAATGCCTTAATTCATATATATCATTATCTTTAATGATTGTTTAAATAATAATATGATAATTAAAGGTTTATACTTAATTTTAATGTAAACTAATCTTTCTTGTAACAGATACATCATCTTACCTTTCATCGAAAAATTTGTTGAGATATTACTTTTTGTCAAGTACATAGTGATGTGCTTATTGCTTGTTAAGATAGACATTTTAAAACAAACTAATATCTAAACTCGACATAATTAATTACTTGGTTGTTCTTGGTCATCTCAAGCCAGGGAGTGATGTCGTTGTTAGATTTTTAAGACTTTAACAAGGTAGTTAAGCACAGACCATTGATGATGCCTTGTTAGGTAGCTAATAGGGTAATTGGTATTATCATATGCTTATTCTATTATAGAGAAGTTGCACATTTGTGGTGGTTTAGGATTATGGGTGCCATTGGACTACACTATGTAGATGGACTAATGTGGATAAGGCATGGATAACGGCTAAGCTTTAGATAGGGCTATAACTAGATCTATTTTAGGAGATAAAGCCATGTCTAGCTTTATCAACCTCTTAAGCTATTGCTATAGCTTGGGACCCCTTCTATTGCTTGTCGTGATGCCGGAGTTTGAGTACTCCATTGTTGGTTACTACCTTCAAATTTAAGGTTTTACTTGTTGGTTAATTGCATTTAGAATAAAATCATATCATCAGATTACATGCTCTTATGTTACTATTATACTAGGTCTCAACTCATTCTTTTTGTAGGTAAGGATGTAATCAGTTCGACTATAATAGGGTTCCCAATCCGATAAGAACCCTATAGAGTTGAACCCTATAGGGTTTTAGGGTCGAGCTTGGATATGGGATAGAAACCTTGCAGGGTTATAGGGTTGGGTTCGGGTTTTATAAAATACTCGATGGACACCCGACGCGTATACTCAACTCGCTAATAGTTTAAAAAAATATTAACAATTTTGCAAAAGAAAGTTAAGTAACCTAACAATGCTGGTCGCCTAGCCAATTACTGTACACGCATACCCCGTTATTTTCCTCTCTAGTCTCTTCAGTCTTCTCTCAAGTCTTTAGTCTCTAGACTCTTCTCACCCTCGTTCACACACTTCGATTAACTCTCTCAATCATCAGTCCATCGTGTTACCATGCCATTGCTGAGATGTCGATCATGTATTCTCTCCCAAGGTTAGTCTACTCTAGCTTTACCGCACTCTACCACTCGCAGTCTCACACACCCTCTTTCCTCTCTTCATTTCTATAGGTGGAAATTGAAGTAGTTTAATTTTTGTGTTTCATCCCATGAAGGTACTTCTATGTTTTTTTTTCAGTGACCTCATGGTTTAGCTATTACATTGAAGAGAAGGAAATAGGTTTTCCGTTTTTTGTTAGTATCTATTAAACTCAAAATCTTGGTGTACTTCTGTTTTTGGAAAAAACCAAGCTTTGCATATCAGTTTTTTATGAAAATGCTATAAATTTGAAATGAGCCTTTATGGCATTTGGTTTTTATGCAATGTTTTCTTAATTTGACAATTGGGTGGTGTTTCATAATTCTTCTTACCTTGTTGTATTGTTTGATGATTTTACAACTCTCTTTAGTTTTTTATTTTTCCTGTTTCATTCATTGATTTTGTTTTGGATGCGATTCCATGTATTTGTGCTTCTCAAAGTCCATTTACTCTTTCATGGTTTACTTGCTGGAAAATTAAATTAATATGCTTATCTCATATCTTCCATATTGTTTGTAAATAATTATACCCATTACAAGTTTTCTTAGATTAAAAAAAAAAAAAAAAATTTTGTCTTTGTATCTAATTGAATGGTTTCTGTAGAAGTTTATTAAATAGGTAAAGCTTGAAAATTTGAAGGAAAAACTTGTTATATGTTCCAAATAGTTGACCATAAAAACTTGTTATATAATTCAAATTCAAAGACCCCAAGATTATATTCGTTAAAGTATTGAAATTTCTTTATAAAGTTAGCAAGATTTATTCATTAAGATGAATAGAACCTTCTAATTCATATATGTTTCTTGTCTGTCATTGGGCATTTGTGTGAACAGATGCAAAAGGGGTAAAGAGAGGAAAGGAAGAAGACATCGGACGAGTGGTTGGATAGGTAATTGGTTTGATAATTAGCGAGTAACCAGACGGGTGTCAGGTTTTAGAGTAAACATTATAAGACAGGCTTAGATATAGTAGGAAAACCCTACAAGATTATAGGGTGGGGTTTGGTATACCCTATAGAGTAGGATCGGGTTTTAGGTTTGTATGACTTGTCCGAAACCCGACCCGGTTGCATTTCTACTACTAGAGGTGTCCACAAATTGGTTAATCGGTCTGTGACCTTATTTTTTGAAATTAATTGTAGTGATTGGTTTTTAATATCCCTATCATTAACCGGTCTATTATAAACATTTAATCGTTTTGTTCAGTTAATTTTTTCAGTTTTTGGTTTTTAACCATTTAACATAATGATTTCAACAAACCAAATTGATAATTTCAACAAATCTTATTTTTTAGCCTTTATCATAGAGTTTTTTTTTAATTATTATATATATTAGGTAAATTACATAGAAATGTATCAACATTTGAGGATAAATTCATTTAAGGTATCAATGTTTTAAGTGGTTAAAAAGATGATTAACATTTGGAGATAAATTCATTCCATGTATCAATGTTTGAAGTGGTTAAAAAGGTATCAACGTATTGCAAAGTGAGTCAAATAAGGTATTAATATATGACCACTAATGAAAAACTAAGAAAAACTAATTAAAAATTAATCCAAACATTGATGCCTTAAATAAACTTTATACAATGTTGACACTTTGTAAAACGTTGGTTTCTTTTTTTAACCACTTCAAACATTAATTCATTAAGTGAAATTACGCCCAAACGTTGATACCTTTTGGTGTAATTTACCCTATATATATTATAAGAGCTAAAAAAAAAAATCAATTAAGGAAAAGATGAAAAACAAACCTTTGGATGTATCACCATAAACAAAATCAAACCAAATCAATTACCACATTAACTCCCATCAAACATAGGACAATAATACTTTAATCAAAATTCAAGGAATATTAACATATGTAAATTATATGTATATGTAAATCACATGTATATATATATATATATATATTAAAAATAATTTTGTGTATGTAGATTATTTATAATATTATATATATATATATAATATTTGTTAATAATGAAACAGTTAACTATTAATCGTCGGTTTTTTGTGGTTACAAACCAAAACCGAAAACAAGAAAAAATGAAAACCGTAATCCTAAACTGAAACCAATAGACCGGTTAACCATTTTTTTTATTGGTTTTTTTTTTCAGTTTAGTTTTTAGGTTTCATTGGTTTTTTTTTTTTTTTTTTTTTTTTTTTTTTTTTTTTTTTTGCACACCCCAGTAGCTAGATGAGATCCACATGTAGATGTGCTTGTTGTTATTCTAGATTTCTTCGAGATTAGTATTGTTTCAAGAAATTTGTTATGAGAGACCTCTTATGGATACTCATATATTTTTACTACTACTGTTACATGAGATATCTTCATATGGTATTGATGTACTCATTTACTGGTTATCACTTTGGATTTGTTACATCATTTTACCATTGGAGTATATTGAGTAGTTTGCTCTCTATGATTAGCTTTTGAAGTTCATTTGCAAACTTGTTTTTACAGCGAATCAAATGTATACAAAACCTAATGAAGCATTTTCCCTTGATCCAAAACAAGGTGGAAACTCACTAGTTAACAAAAGTTTTGCGTATTTCACATAAGTTGGCTACGTGATGAAATTGTTGACATATAACTCTTTAGGGGAGTGATATAAACCTTAATCAAATATAAAAAGAAAGTAACTTCTTTTAAAATAAGCCAAATGCTTTTTAAATATAAAAAAGAACTCCGAAGAAGTTTATTTGTGCAAGTGAACAAAGTAAGGAAAAAACAAATATAAGTCTTAGAAGTTTGCTATAAGTTGCACCTTAGTAGTTAATAGCTATGCCAATAAATGACTAATAAGCCTCTTAAACCATGTGACCAAAAAGTTTTAAATTTGTATTGATTTGATATTCATTGCTTTAGTTTTATAAATCAATACTAATTCTCTCTTCCAATTCATGTGAATTATCACATTTGTTCCATAACATAAGACCATTAAAATACATAACAAATTGGATGACCTTTAGATGTATATGTTGTGAAACAAAACTAAATAAATCATATTAATATATTTGCTAGAATGACCTTAAGATAAACCTTTAATAGAATTCTACATGGCCAATAGGTTTCATGTGAGAATATGTAGTACCATCCATGGTATGGTATACGGTATAACCATAAACCTATCCAGAAACTTATTTGAATTCCATATACTATATAATATAGATTTCAAGTGTTAAATTACTTATAATGTTTCACCAAAAGGATGGAATTGTGAATTCATCTAGTACAATAATACTGATATCCATAATCAATTTGACAAATATAATTGAATTTTAACTATATTGGTGTAATTTATCTAAAGTTTCTCATTTTAGCTAGTATCATGATTTACATTTGTTGTATTTTATTTTTAATTTGTGTTTATAATTAAATTCATTATATTCATACAGGTGAATATTAAATTTAGTACCTAAAATATGAAAAAAAAAAATTCAATTTGGTATTTAAACTTTAAAGTGATCAATTTAATACATAGTCAAACTTTTTATTACTATTTTTGTTACCCTCTAACATCATTTACTTTATTTACTGATATGAAAGAAACATATTTTTATTGAATTTTCACTATCTCCTCTTACACCATTTAGCACTAATAAGCAACGTTAAGTGAGATAGTGAAAATTGTCATAAAATGTTTGATTGAGATATTAAATTGACCACATTAAAATTTAAATATCAAATTTGACATTTTTCTATTTTTATTTGTCATTATTTATATTTAAAATTATATCTACTTACAATTTAAGTTATTTTAACTTATGAGAACGTTAAAAATTTGCAAATTTCATAGGATACTTCGAAATGTGTAACTTTGTTAATGGTTAGACTAAAAGACATATAAAACTTGTTGTAGTAGAGTTAGATTCATCTATTATTGTTTTTTTAACACATTTGAAAATAAGAATTTTAGACGGTGAAATTATTTTATGTGTTGTTTTCAATATTCTTAGCGTTAAAAAGTATATGAATGATGTACCCATTATATATTTTACAAAGCACGTTCTACTTTCAAAATTTATAAAATCTGTGCCTAACGGAATAAGATATACATTGGAAAGTCCTACCGACCAATCTTGTACGGACCCCACACAGCCATTCTGAATTACTGATATCTATGTCCACTTGCAGATAGATGTAGGGTCAAACAAATTCTCACCCTCACAAGTTTTAATTTTTCTTTCATATATACAACTACTAATTTTGCAAATTTTATTGAAATGCATCTTGTCCATATCATTTTTAACCATTGAATTATTGTTTGGACAATAATCAATTTTGAGGACTATTTGAATCCTATATAATAATTGCTCCAACTCGATTTTATTATAACAAAAGAGTCAGTCTTGAGCTCAATTTATTTAGATAATATATCAAATCGGATATAAATTTTAAAATTTTAGTTTAACTAGTTGCGAACTTAATTTAGCTCCTATCAAGTAAATACTAATTGAATTATTTCTATTCAAGTTGGAGAATAAATTTTAAACTCATTGAATTTGAACCAAGATGGAGCACATCTTCATTCATAATAAGATGCTATGTCTTTTATTATTAATATTTGAATTGCTGATGACACGTGTTTATCTAAACCAATTTTTCTTCTACAGCTGATCTTAGTTCTTTAACTTAACTTAGGGTCAGTTTGGATTGGCTTTTTTTCGACAGATACAGACACTTTTTCAAACTTTTTGCTAACAGATTATTTATCAATAAATAAATATAGATAAAAAAAAAGTTGACAGTTCTCATTAAAAGATCAAATAAAACAAAAATAGATAAAATTTAGATGCAAATCGGATATATTTACACATATCATTTTAAAAAAATACAGATACAGATGAAAAACAGACAATCCAAACAGACTCTTAATCTACATGTGAAATAGATCCAGTTTGTTTACATCCCATTTACGCTCCTAATTCTAGTCTTCAAGAAACAAAAGGCGACATCGTAGTACTTTTTTTATGTTCATGTGCCCAACATCGAAACTTCTAATGCGACAAGAGAATTGAAGGCAATGTGGCACGTGGCAGAATGGTCACATTCGAAAACTTCGTAACGTTATGGTTGTACTCGTACATGTGAACAGAACAGACGAAACAATTATTGACTCGACCTACGTGGATGTGTAAAACGTGTTAATTATATTCATAAGACACGACGTCGTCGTCGTCGTCTTGGTTTTAAGTCATCTGAGGGGGTACCTGGAAGATGAAGCGTGACTTTCTAATGTCTTCTTCTACCTACTTTTCCAACTATATTTTCCGTGAAAGGTTCAGTTAAGTGATATAGGGTTTTTCATAAGTTATATATTCGTATAAACTCAAAATACATGTTAATAGATTGTAAAAACATCAAAAACACATGTTGATTCATTCACTTGCCCGTATGAATTAAATGGAGAATTGAATTTCAATTCAACGGTGATATGATAAAGTTGTAATAATTATTACAATATTCACTTAGTTGTAAAAAGTTAAAACGAGTAATTATTAGTATATAAAGTAAAATATCTATAATGCTCTTAGCTTTTACAAAGAGAGAATAGCTGATATTTTCAAGATAAAAGTATTTATATTAAAGTTGAAAAATAAATCATTTAATGACAATTTATGAATGTAGAGATAATAATTGCTATTCATCATTTCACATAAAAAAATCCATTTTTTTTTTCTATTTTTTGATAAAATTTTATTTAATTATGTCTAAATAGAAAGAAAATTCTTAAATAGATAATAATTTATAAAAAATAAATTTAAAGAATATTAATTTCTTTAAATTCCAATTTTAGACTTATTAATTAAATTCTATTAAGTGAAGATTGATTAAATTAATATAAGAAAACAAGCTTTTAGAGACAGAAATTCTGTGACGGAAATTAGAAAATGTAGTTATAATTTATAAATAAAATCTGCGACGATGGTTTTTGCGATAGAAATTTACGTTTAAAGATAGAATTTTTGTCTTTAAAGCTCAGTTTTATTGTAGTATTGTCATTACTTTGGACACTATAATAACAATTTGCATATAATAAAGAGAAAATAAATAGTTATTTATGTTAAGTGAACGGACTAGGTGTGTTTTGGTAATTCAAACATTCTTTTGATGTATTTGTGGGGTCTAAACTTTGATAGCTTTCATAATCGAATCTAGTTAATAATATAACCATTAAAAAATATATAATAATTATATATTAAATATTTTAATTGTTGAATCACTTTTGACATAAATTAAGGGAAATTCTATGGTCTCGTCATGAATTTTGATTGGACTAATCCCATTATTATTCAATAACTCACACCTCATCTAATCATAATAGAATTACTGAAATAATTAATATTGTAGTTATGATATTTATTTTAATCATTAAATGATTGATCGGATATTTTTTTTTCTTTTATTTTATTTTATTTTATTTTATTTTATTTTTTGCCCTTTTCCACTCCAACTATTGACCAATGCGTGTTTTCTTAGTCGTCAATGGCCCGTGCGTCCTCTGAAATGCTTTATATTTTATGTTTGGCTTCTAATAGTAATTACGTGTCTGCTTTCTCGTCAATGGAAGTAGATAATAGTGTCAATTGTTAACTACCCCACACATTATAAATAGTTGGACGTCGGAGAGACTATGGAGATCGATATGCAGCTTTTTGTCCATTTTTTAATCGTATGAATCTCCTTTATGTAATATCAATCTTCTTTTATTATTTTCATTTTGCCAAATTTTGATATATTCACCTCACTCTTTTACATACAAGACGTGGACTAATATTGAAACCGGAAAATTTGGATGCCATTTACGGATGGAAGATCGAATCTTCTACGACACCCAGTGGGTTTCAATTCAATAAAATATGTTTAGAACGGGTTTCTAAAATGAATTTTAAAAATTCTTTAGGTTTTGCGGGTAGGATTGTAAGCGAGTCGAGATAATACAATGTTAAACTTCAATTCGACTTGAATGTAGAAACTCAAAGTTCGAAACTTGACTCGAGCTCAATCGAATTTTGAGTTTTAAGTTCAAACTCGACTCGAATTGATACTCGATAAGCTTGAATTCAACTTAATTAAGGTTGAATATTCTTATAAAAATTAATTAGACTAAAAAAGAAAGTAAGAATTGATAATATAATTAAGTTTTTAGTTAATTTGGTCTTAAATATAATAAAAGTGGACCATTAGATATAAAAGAAAAATACAAAGTATAAAAATAGGCTGTAAAAATAGAAAAAATTATAAAGAAATTATAAAAAGCTCATTAGGTTCATTAGATACTCGAATCGAGTATTTTAAAAATCGAACTCAGCATGATAGCTACTCGAGTAGGTAGAACTTGAACTTGGCTTGATTGTAGTCAAGTTGAATTCGATTTATGACCGAGTTGAACTCGAGTAGCTTGCAAGTAGCCTTAACTCATTTACAGCCTTATTTGTGGGCTTTTTAAAAATTTAATATTTGATAGCATATCTAATATTTCATATTACTGTATTTTGTCAAATTTTATTTAAGCTTGTTGTTAGGAAAAAAATGTAATTAATTTCCTTATAATTCGTAAATTTTTATATTGTTTTGCTTTGGTATTTAAATCAATTAGTTTTTGTTGAAATTTATGTTTTCACAAAAGTATGAATCTTAAGGGTTTTTGTTGATGGCCTATATTTAGACATTAACCACCCAAGCGAAGTCCAAACCACTAATGGACTAGGTCGCTCCACTAGGCCCAGACACTGATCATAAACGCCATATCACAAGGTCTCGCCTAGAAGCCTATGACCACCACTCGACACTTGACTACCGCCCTTAGTGATCAATTGGTCCTGACTTGTACACCATTCGACATTAGTTACTTAGTCAGGTTCGGCATGCATAGTAGTAAAGTAGCGGGTTCATCCCACAACCCTCATATTATTGCTAACCACCCACTCACCTATGATCCAATGACACTCACAACTGCTGGATCAATAATCTATAAATATTCACCTACCTACTAAGGGAACATTACTATCATACTCAACTTATCAGATGCATTTAGTCCACAGGCTTGTGATCTTAATGGCCAACTAAAGCATCAAACTAGTCATGTCAAGCTCATGCCCAGCGTACCGCTGACCAAGTTATTGTTTTGCAGGCTTTCCACTCATCTTAATGATTTAAGCTTAATGCACATTCTAATGTAACCTCTACTAGATTTGAGCAAGCGACAGTTTTCATAAAATTGCATTAACTTTTAAAACTACTTTTGGAAATCTTATGACGCTATTATGCGGTTAATGGGTTTTAGAAATTTCTATAGATTTGAGATAGATTTCAAAATGCCAATGGAGTATTGGGACAAGTTCAAGTTTATGGAACTTACCGTGAGCTCATCATTTAAACTTTTTAGGATATAAGTGTGAAGACAAACTACATAAAAAATAATGAATAAGAGATGAGGAATACGAACATAATAGAAAAAAAAATTAAGTAGAGCTTCCCACATGGGAAAAAACCTTAGAAGAAGCCTTGCACATTGACTAATCCAATAAAGAAGGATATATAAGTATGACTATTTTATATAGCCCAAGCAAATCTAATGAGACTATTACTAGTGTTTCCTACTATAGCAGCGAGAGATATGATGTATAAGATAAATAATAAAAAAAACTTTATTTTCAATAATGGAGTACAAAATCATATATGTGAAAAGGTGGGAAAAGTAAACAATTGATAAATTAAAGCCTTGATTTACCATGAAGGGGTTTGATAGATAGATTATGTAAATACAATAGAAAAAATCAACATTTGGGAGTAAGTTTATTTGAGGTATCATCGTTTGGTGTGTTTAAAAGAGGTATCAACATTATGTTAAGTGAGTCATTTAAGGTATCACTAACGGTCCATCACTGACACCGTTAATAGTGTTCCATTACAAGCCACATTCGGCACAAGGATATATCTTCTTCCTCAACCATCTTCTTCCTTAATGCATCTCTCTCTTTCTCTCTCTCTCTCCCTCCCTTATTTCTCTCTATAACCCATTCTCGCTGAACAAATGCAACCAACCAACATAGCCGCATCCACCCCCAAACTACCATGAACTACTACTTTCCGTCACCAAAATCATCACCAAACACCCTCTACAAAAAAACCCATTCACCCATCTTCTTCCTTAATGCATCTCTCTCTCTCTCTCTCTTTCTCTCTTAACAAACTTAGACAACCGACACAGTTACAGTCGCCACAAAACCACCACAAACACCCATCAAACCCTATGTGTCAGCATAAGGACACATCTTCTTCCCTAACCATCTTCTTCATTAATCTCTCTCTCTCTCTCTCTCCTCTCTTCTCTCTCTCTCTCTCTAACCCATTCTCTCTCAACAAATGCAGACAACCAGCACAGTCACATCCACTACCAAACCACTATGAAAATCAACACGAACCATTATTTTCCATCACCAAAATAATCAGCAAGCACCTTGTAGAAAAACCCATTTGCCCATTTTCTTCCTTTAACATCTCTCTCCTCCTCTTTCTCTTACTAACCCATTCCCTCTCATCAAACCCAAACAACCAACACAGTTACATCTACCACCAAATCACCTTAAACACCATCAAACTTTACTCCACTACCCTAAAGAACACCAATTTATCATCAACAACACCCATCACCACTTTCACTGAACCCATAACTATACCTATCAACAATACTATACTAAACCCATAACCATTATCATAAACAATCTAATATGCGACACCAACCCATTCTGCTTGTTCATGTTGATGTTTGTTTTGAGCAGCTCGTGGTTCATGGCTTGGCTCTTGGTTGGTTCATACCATGGTCTAGCTGTGAACATAGTGGAGATGGATTCGGTTGAAGGAGGTGTTTGCTGGAGAGGAGTAAAAAAACAAAGAGGGGGTGGTCTAGAGAAAAAGTGGAAGGGGATCTAGAGAGAGAAAGGGAATCAAGGAAGAAGATGTGTCTTGAGCTGGCACGTGGTGTGTAATGGAGAGTTGTTAACGCCATCAGTGATGGATCGTTAGTAATATCTTAAATGGCTCACTCATTTAACATTGATACCTCTTTTTAACCACTCTAAATAGTGACACCTCTAATGAACTTACTACAAAACATTGATACTAATCGATGTAATTCATTTTAGATAGATTGCACAAAAAAGTCAATTGATCAAATCTTCTACTTGTTCTTTAAACAAACTAGACAATTGGATTACTTCCTCATGACAACATGGTATTTGTTTATGTCAAAGCCCCTAAATGCCATTCAGCACAAAGAAGGCTTATGTGACTCATCTTGTCAATAAAACTAAATGTGGTTGCCACCATATCACCAAACCGATCGACTAAGTCTAATTAAATTTTTTTTTTTTTTTTTAAATTTGAGGGCATGATTGACCACCCAAGAGACTTAACGGACCACCTTAAAAGCTCAATCGACTAGATTTTCTTTGTAAACTCAAAATTCTTTTAAGTGTTTCATTGTAACATTTTTTTTCTTTTGTATTATAGATAAAATGTTACTTTGTTATTATAAAAAGGTTTGGCGGCCTAGATTTGACGTCCCTCTTGAATGATAGTATATCGAATCTGGCTTGTCTCTTTTAGCCAAAACCAAGTTTCAACTGTCAAAAACCAGCCTTGGATCTATATTGTAACATTTTACCATGTTTTCTATCAGTTTAATACTATTATTTTATTTTAATTAATAATTATGGACTAATAAAACGTTAACATATATCTACTCTTGGTAAGTGAAAATAATAAATATGACATATGAAATGGTACAAATGAAATATAAAAGATACAAAATGCATTAAAAGAATGAAAAACTCTCATATAAAAAACTATACTTGCCAAATGTGAACTAACAATTTTTTTTTTCTTTCGATGGGAAAATGTGAACTACAAATTAACTATTCCGTAGTTGCAACCCAAAGTCTCGTCAATTATAGACTCCACGAGACACGTTCATGCCCAGAGGAAGCATGTAGTGGACTTATTCCACAAATAAATAGATAAAAGAATAAGATTAATTGAAAAAAAAAAATGAGTAAAGTAAGTAAAGAAAGAGCGAACTAAATCGACTCTAAAAAATATATATATTCAGGCCGCGGATATCTTAACTAACAGTTGGAGATTAATTATTCTTCTATGTTGCTCAGTCCACGCGGTCTCTGTGATGTCTAACGTAAGAAATAGATATGACCTAATACATTTATTTAGTTTTACAAGATATTATTATCAGGGTTGTAAAAAAAAAAAAATATTGGCCAAACCATGAACCAAATCGAACTGAACTGTACCATATTGAAAATTTTTTTTCTTTTTTTTCCCTGCTGTGTTTGGATTGATGAAATTGCATTGAAACTAAATGATGCATGTGGAAATGGAATGAATTTATTGTGTTTGGTTAGTTTTGTAGGGAGTGAAATAGGATGATTTAAGCGGACGAAAGTTGAAGTCATTTTTACTTTCAACTAGATTTGGGAGGAAAATGTTGGAAACTAGGGGAAATTAATTGAAACAACTAATATACCCCTTAAAACAAAGTAAAAAGAATAGATTAAAGGGTATTTTAATTAATCACTAACTCAATTTCTCTTCTTTTTCTTTATTTATTTCATAACTTATCAAACATAACACAAAAATTTCACTTATTTCATTTCCACTCATTTTTTTCTATTGATTTCCACTGATTTTCATGTATAAGAAAGTTGCCAAACATAACATTTAAATGGTTTGGTTTGTAAAAATGCAAATGGTTTGTGATTCGATTCGAGACCCTAAACCAAATGAAATCGTTTTAATATTTTGAAAAAATTCATACATAATAATTTTTTAATTATTGTATGAAAAATTACTTTTTGAGTTTAATCAAGCAGGAGTAGTGACAAAAGAAATAGAAGTGGCTAAAAAGGGTGCGGTGATTGCTAGATGCGGTGATTGGTGGCTGTGGTTAATGTATGGAATAGAAGTGACAAAAAATAGATAAAAATATTTTCTCTCTCTCTAAGGAAACTATTCCTCTTAATTCTAGCATTACTCGTTCATTCTGACGAATTTTATTTTCATTGGCCAATTTACTTTCCCTTTTTTAAGCATCTACAAAGTTGTTTGGATCCTATTGAAACATAATTTGGAAGAGGATGATGATATGTAAGTTGGAGAATCAGTTAGATCACAAAAAAGGCTATTTTTTTAATGACATCCCGTAAAATTTAACAGAATCTTATATGAATTAACTGGCTTGAACTACATCGGATGAAAAAAAAAAAAAAAAAAGGAATGAAGTTATGCTTTAGATTTGTATATTTTCATAACAAACGGCTCAAACCATGTACGATTATGTTGAACATTTTTTTTTCTTAGGTTGAAAAAAGTAGCAAACTGGACCATATGGTTAAATTTAATTTTATAAAAATAACATAATAGTAATTTTCTATTAGATTTAGTTCAAGGGATGAATGAACTGTACCACACATTCCCTTAATTATTATAAAGAAAATACTAATTAATGAGTGCTTGGGGAGGTGATGGATTTCACATTGCTCAAGGTGGATATAATAATAAGTTTCTTATTTATTTAAAGAAAAAAAAATAGGGATATGGATATTTAGAGTTTACTACATGTTTACTCATTGATAAAAAAAATTATTTATACAAATACAATTATATAATAATTACTAATATAATAGCGTAATATCGCATGTACAAGATGTAGCTTTTTTCTTTTTTATGAAGGTCTCATGTATTACATGTAATATTGTGTCAGTTTGTAAATCACACATAAAACGTGCAATTTTTCTTTGTAAAATACAAATTGTGTGTCATGGATGAAATATTGGTTTCTAATGTAATTTTTCTATATAACACTAATTTATTTTTCTATACACTTACAACATTTTGTTTCTTGTTTGTATTTACTTTTATATATTGATGTCTAATGTAATTTGTCCAATATCAATTGGAGGGATGTTTAATTTATTAGTAAAGAAAAAAAGGGAAAAAAAATTCTTTAACATAACTTAGTGGAATCATTAACAACATCATCATGCCTCGAAGATTAACTCACAAATTTGTCTATATTTAAGATCTGTATGGTTTGTTATTTTCAGGTCATTTTGACATCTTATTTTTATCATTTTTGTAATATATAGATAAATAATTTATAAATAAGGGTAAAAGGGTTATGTGGTATATTATAAAAAGGTTTTATGGTCCACTTTGAAGTAAAGTTATTTGTTTTGTCAAATGACAGAAGTATAATTGAAGATTGATTTTCACAGCTGTACATCGGCTAGGCATGCTGCCGGCCTAGAATTCTACACCACTGTCATATGTTTTGTGACTTCGGCAGCATTGAAACTAGCTTTGAATTTGAAAAATTATGTTAAGAGTATTGTAGGCCAGTAGCTTAAGTATGTGCATTGCCAGTTTTGTTATATATGCCGCCAGTACATATCGGCTTACATGTAAAGAAATTTGATTATAGAGAAATGGTCGCTAGCGTGGCATTTACGCCGCCAGCCTTTAGTTTACGTCGCTGGCGTATATTCATAAACTGCCAGTGTATCCTCTTTGAGATTCCTTGATTTTCTTTATATCTTAACCTTATGTTTCCTTTTCCAAAACATCCTAAACCTAGAAAATCCTCTGTGTGTGATCCTAGCATCTAAGGAGATTCATAAGTCCGAATCAAGGTAATTGAACCTCTTTCTTTTTTAAGATTTAAAGGATCTATCAAATTTCCTAGAGTTTCGCTGGTTTTGAAGGAGAAATGAAGAAAACCCTAGTTTGGAGATTTGGATTTTTGGTGATCAAGAAGGATTAAGAATCAATTTTAGGTAAGTTTGTATGTTCTTAATCCTTATGATTATATATAAATGATTTTTTTATTTTGGGATTTATTTATATTGAATCAAATTCTCGAGTTTGGAGAGATTGTTGAGGAGATTTGTTCTATTGGAGAATTTTTATGTTTCAATCAAGAAGAAACGTATGTATTTATGATTCTCTTGAGATTAGGGTTTTAAGTGATGTTTGAATTAGGATTATTTTATAAAGGATATGTATTGAAATCTTTTTTGTTTATGTGATCAGGGTTTTGGTGAATTAAAGTTCCTGTTCTTAGAAAATTATTCAGGTACAACCATTTCTTGCTTGTCGTATGTGCTTGTGGGCTTAAAATTGATAATATAACCTAATACTATTTGGTTTTTAATTAAATTTGCTTGCCACTTGTGTTTAGCTGCTATTAGTAAAGATCAAATAGACTGTGATACTAATGTTGGCGCCCTAATGATCTATGTGTATTGTTGTCCTTAGTGGAGTTGCACACATAAATGATTCTGGTAGTTTAGGAGTTGTGCAATGATGACACCGAGTGTGTGGAGAGTACCAATACCAATATATGTATATACATTATCTATTTTCTATCTGTGTGTTTTTATGGAGTCATGAGTAACTCTAGGTTTAGAACTATACTGCAGACAATTTTAGATGCGCTGTTTGCTAGTTATTAAAAAGATAATAACCTGTATTTGATGCATTAGGATATGTTATATATGATTATGTATGATGTGTTTTCATGCGCTTGTGTTTGTGGTTTGGCGTACTGAGCAATATTTGCTCATTTTTTTATCTTTTTCAGGAATTTAATTTGTCTGGATATGACATTTATGTAGATAATGAGAAGGACGTTAGTGGACTTGATTATCCTGCTGACTCCTATACATGCTTGGGACTAAAGATAGTTTTTGGAAGACCATAAAAAGCTTTATATGTTTCTTTTGTGGATTTTGAAAGTTTTATAAGTTTTTATTTCTGAAGTTTTTAACTTCGAGTCATGTTGGCTTTGGTTTATGCCAACTATGTTATTGAAGATTTTTATATGATGTTTAAATGTAGGTATCCTTTTATATGTGAGTATTGGAGATATATGTTTTTTATTATTTGTGAATTAGTGTTACATAGCCTTAGTGTGTCCATCTATGTTGAGAACACATGGCAGGTTGTAATGCCATTAGGTTAGGGCGTTACAATTTTCAAACAAACAATTTGTCAAAAACAGATACAGATGAAAAACAAATATCTATACTCATGAGCAGATTAGATATAAATAAGATACAAATATAAATTGGATATAAGTACGATACAGATGAAAATTAGACAATCTAAATAGACCCTTAGTTAGAATCTATATATATGGATGTAGGGGTGGCGGCTCTCCCACCATCTGTTGTGGGTTTAAATCTATTAGGGTTAGTTTATATGGTTTTACTTATGTGGTTCTCCAGATTGTATAGTCTCAAAGTTGACTACAAGAAAATTGGTCTCTAAAAATAAATTTGGGTAAATTGCAAAAATAATCCCTAAATTTTAAAGGTAGTGTGGATTGATTCCCCAGACTTTGAAAACGTCTTTTTTTTTTTTTTTTTTTGCTCCCTAATTTATAAATAATCGGTTGTTGTTAAGGATATTTGTACTTTTTGGTCTAAAATTTGTACTTTTTCCTAACAATACTTTTTGTACAACATGTGTATGAAAAAATGATGGGAAAAGTACAAAATATCCCTGATAGTGCTAATTGTTTATATATTAGAGGGTTGAAAAACACACTTTCAAAGTATGGATGTCAATTTGCACTAATATTAAAGTTTATAGGGTGTTTTTACAATTTTTCCTAAATTTCCATTGTAAAAGTCATCAATTGTTATCTATTTATACAGATATAACTTTTTTTACTAATTCTTTATCGCAGAATTTCTATCTTTAAAGACAATTTTTTTAATAGTTTTTTTTTTTTTTTACAAAATGGAGTAGAAGGTTTGTCCTTTTTTTTCTTATTTATTTTATCAATTCTTTCCAATGGATTATACTTTAGTTACAAAAAGTGAGAACCATTTCTTACAAATAACTAGTGCTATATTTCATTAATTTTAGCCCAAACAACTTGTACAATTATTGAGACCAAACAAACTCAGAATAGCTATATAGGATTCAAATCTAACTTGAGATCAAACTTAAACTTCAAATTGTGTAAGACATTCGTATCTAGCTTGAGATCAGACTTGAACTTCAAGATGTTCGAGACATCAGGCTATTAAGCTAGATATTCTCATTATTAGTAATGTCATTGAACAATCTACCCAATAACGATGTCTTTATAACTAGGGCTACAAACGAGTTAAGCTAGAAGGCTTGGTTTAACTTTGTTTAAAAATTATCGAGTTTGAGCTTAAACCAAATTTCTACTAAACTTAAAATTTAGGTTCGATCTTGGCTTGTTTAGCTAGATGAGCTTTATTATGAGCTTAAGTTTAACTTGTGTATAAATCGAGTTCACCTTGAGCCAAACTTATTATTGAACCTAGCCTTGCTTATTATTGAGCCTATCCGAGCTTGCCTAAAATTCAAGCTTAAGCTTGATCATCTGAGATACATCATTTTCCTTTTTTTTTTTCTCCTTCTTCAATCTTAAAATAATATATAAGAGTCACTAAATTTTCACATACGTATATATTAAATAGAAATTAGTTTTGTTATTTTACTAATATACATATAATATATCATAAATATAAAACTCTCAAATATACTAAATATTTTATTCATGAGCTTGCTTACGAGTCTAGACAAGCCTGTTCATGAGACATTCGTCAACTTAAATCAAGCTCAAGGTCAATTTATTTAGATAAATGAACTTTATTTTAAGTTTAAGTTCAACTGTCTACTAATCAAACTTGAGTTGAATTAAGCTTAAAGTAAGTTGAGCTTGAATAGCTCACGAGTAATTCGTCGTGTTTGTAGCGCTACTTACAAAACCATACCTAATGCTTGCATAGATATCTGGTTAGGTGTGTTTATGATTTGGTTTAAGGATTGAGCTGAATTGCATTGTATTTAAAATAGCTTTTTTAGATGTGTAATGAACTAAATTGCTTTTATTAATTTAGGGTTCTTAAATGATTCGTTTCAAATGCGGTTTACATTAGATTAGTTTGATTCAAACTTCGTTTAAAAACACCTAAATCCAAATTCCATTTTTCACAATAATTATCATTATAATTTTCATTTATATACAATGATATAAAATACAGGTCAAAATGATTTAATAGTTGGGTTATAGTCACACATGTGAAATAAAGAATCATAGAATTATGGTATTGAATTTTCGCAAACAAGCTGAAATGGCTACTTGAGATGAGATGAGCGATACAAATTTATTGAATGCCTGGGTCTGTCTTCTAAGGATGGTCGAGAGATTGAGATACATGAGTAAAATTATGAGTGTGCGAAGGACTGAGACTTAGATTACTGACTACAAGAGAACTTAGGCGTGAAATAAGAGTTAGAGTTCAGTTTGACAATGAGAATAATGTATGTGAACTAATAAAGATTTCATTAAAGAAGTTTATTGGAATTTTACCAACACAAACAATTTATATGTATAAAATTCATTCCTTTATAAATGGCAATCAAGAATAATAAGTAATTATAATGGGATACGAAGGAGTGATTACTTAATAATTGACAATGAAGATTCACGCTGAAATGCCTTAATATAATCACTACAATGGAAGCATGGGATTTTATTTACATGCTGCGTGCACTTTGTACCAAATGTAGCCTTAAAAGTATTAATATAGGGATAAAACGTGGAGGATGGATCAAAGAAAACGACTAGGAAAGAGAAAAGATAGTCTTAAATGAGCCTGCGATAGAATAGGGAGCTTGAGGCCTCAAACATGAAGTTCTTATGCAGTTGAACATCTTCTTTACCTAATGAGCTATTTAATCTCTTTGGGTACAACTCTTTCGGTTAAATATTGTTTCTTTACCCTTTGAGTTCTATTAAATTTGAAAAAATGACTAACTATCTATAAACTTCTAGGTTTAAAGGCATCTACCCTATCTTCTTGATAATCCATAAATGCAGTAAAATCTGTTTATTCATGAGTTATCTTGATGAACTTGTTGAGGGTCTAAAGTGAGTAACCTTCTTATTAAATACATAAGCGTGCATAATAGAGGTTAAGATTAAGCAAATTGATTAGATGATTTCATTTGGAGTCCATTAAACCAAATCTCCTTATGTTGTTGTAAGTTGTGGGTTGGACTTCCTAGTCTCTCTATCCCAAACAATCAAATTCAAATTATACTAAAGTTTGATACAATATTCTAATGAAGCCAATTTAGCCCTATTTGGTAGGAAATGTTTCAAAAATGGTATTTGTTAATATAGGATAAACATGGCTCGTGTCTTTAATAAAAAAAGACTTTACGTGATTTTGTAAGGATAGTTTTACTATCCTTTTAATTTCTTCAGTTCACTTTTTCTAAGGTGAAAAGAATAGTAAAAACTACCATTGTGGAACTACTGGCCAAATTAAAAATTTTGATTTCCACCTTTCATGTTTATTCCATTGGCAATGAATGTAATATAGTGGTCCATGTAACTCATTTAATTCACCAACACACAGAGATGTTGTCATTTTCCTAATTCTCACATGCAGCAACAAGAGGTCCATTCAATTTATCTCCCAGTCTTCCTTTGATAAAACAAATGAAGTATCGATGCAAAAACAAAAAGAATGACTATAACTAGATATGCGATATGTAAACGTAAAGAAATAACCTCATATAACTTCAAAGTTAAATTGTGTTTTGATCCAAAGTTGAGTATGCCTTCAGAGTGGTCTATAATTCTCCAGGTTACATATGTGGTTTTTCTCATAATGATCATTTTACCATATCTGAAATGGGAAAAAAGAAGAAGAGAGAAGTGTATTTATTATGATTTTGGGTAATTTAGTGTTTTAATTTTTGAAAGCTGAAATTTAATATTTCAAACTTTAAATGACCTCAACAAAAGTTAATACATGTTAAATTTATAGAAAACAGAGGGACACTAAATTGAACAACATTTGGAAGATTGCACATTCAACCACAAATTTTGAAACTTCAAGTACTAAACTACCTAATCAAAAGTAGATCACTTCTCTCTCTTTTTTTCCCATCTTATAATGCGGCATTATATATAATATATTTATTTTTGATAACATAGCACAAGTTAACTTGTTTATAATCAAATTTATGAGACCATTCAATATAAGTTCTTAAAACATAGAAACATGAAAACATAAGCCTATACCTAATTTTTATAAGGTATGACTTAGTATTAAATACTTAACTATTCATTTACTTTTTTCGATTATTAAAAAAGATTGTTATGACTCCATTGGGTCTTAAACAAGATATATTATCATTTTAAGAAGCTAAAAAATCTAAGCTAAGGTTAGGGGGAAAAAATTGAATATGACAGGTAAGGCTACAAATGAGTTAAACAAGATATGTTATCATTTTAAGATTTGAGTTTGACTTATTTAGATAAATCAACATTATTTTGACTTCAGCTTGACTCAAGCTTATATACAAATCAAGTTTCAGTTGAATCGAGATTTTTTATCAAGCCTAAAATTTAAATTAAGCTTGGCTCATTTAGATAAAGGAGCTTTATTTCGAACACGGGTTAACTCATTTTTAATTGAAAAATGTCGAATTTGGTAGCTGAACTTTGGCAAAAAATTATATTAGATACTTGACATTGAAAATTTTAATTTGACACCTAATTAAACCTTTTGTATATACCTCCACTACCCCACTTAGCATTGTTAACCCCATTTGCCTATGTGAACCCATCAACCAATCAATGGTTGACACGTGTCTATGCATTAACAAAAGAAAGAAACCTTAAATGACTTTCCACTTTTTGGGACCTCCTTCACCATTCTTATTAGAGGTAGGCTAACAAACTGATCAAATCAAACCAATCCGCAATCTAATCAAACCAAACCATAAATATTGCTTTTTAAACAATTTGGTTTAGAAAATTCTTAATCCAAACCAATTCGTAAATTTATGGTTGGTTTGAAGAGGTAAACCGAATCAATTTGTAAAACCCAACCAAACTATTTTAGATAAACATAAAAATATTTTACTTGTAATTATAAATTTTCTTATGATGATTAATTAAATGTCATATATGTTATCATGTTTTATTATGATATTTATTATATGATGAATATTGGTTTATAACAACTTGTTCTTTTTTTGTTAAATTATGTTTTAGATTTAAGATATATTCTTCTGTTGGTAACTTAATGTTATTTTATATTAATCATTTGGACTTTATAGAATATGAATTTTGTTATTTAGTTATATATCTTATTATGTATTATTTTTTATTGTATATTTTATTAGCATATCACTTTTATTCATAAACAAATTTTATGGTTAGATGAATCTTTTTTTTTTTTTGGTCAACTTGTTCATAAATAGTTGACTAGATGATTTTCTAGAGGACTATAGATTATATTTTACTATGTATTAGTTGATGAGTGTACTATATTAATGACTAAATGATTTTAAGAAGGTTTATGGATTGTTAGTATGATGGATTTATAAAGTATTTTATTGAGATTTACACTATAAATTTTGTAGAGTGATCTCAATATTTGAATATCCACACAAATGTAAAATATTATAACTAAATTTGTTTATTAGAATTTTGATTCAATCTGTAATCTAAACCAGATCAAACCGTTATTTAAGGGTTTGAAAAAAATATAATCCAAACCAAACCGTTATGGAAAGGAAAATAAACCAAACCATAAATTATGATTTGTTTGGCAGTTTGGTTTTAGTGAAAATCGGACCAAAATGATCTATACCCACCCTTAATTCTTGCACCACTAGTACAACTAGCTCACACTGTACAAACTGATCTCCTACTGCCATCTTCTTCGCTGATAATGAAAATCTTACTACTTCCACTCCCTTAACTATCGTATGGTGCTTTAGCTCCAATGATTGTGAAAGGTATAGGAGAGAGAAGAAGCATAAGGTGGTGGAGGTAGAAAGGAGAAGGAGACAAGAAGAGGAGGAGGGGGGAGAGAGAGAGAGAGAGAGAGAGGAGAGAGAGAAGGGATGAAGACTTAGTTATAGAGTTTGTTGAGCATGGAGTTTGAATTATGCATCTAGTTCATAAGTCGATGTCTATTATGGTACTTTGATTTAGAGCCTATGAGTTAAGTGAATGATTGAATTGGTCTAGGTGGCTCGAGTTTTGGATTCGATAAAGATGGTGGTGAATGGCTGAGTTAACCGTTGGGGTATGTTGAGATGGTTTACAATGTTGTGGTTGTGTGGATATAAGTTTCTACTTTAGCCATCGGTGTGATAATGGTGCATGTTGACTCAATTGGTGAGTCACACGACATGTTCGAAGATGGTTGGGATACAGTAACCAGGTTGCAGCAGTGTTTGATTTTCAGTGGGGTGGTTATTGAAGGTTGGTTGGTGTTATACTTTCAAGAATGGTGTCGGCAACTAGAGAGACAGAAGTTGAGTTGACTTACTGAGTTAGGTTTCTAGAAAGAGAGAGGTTAGGTTAGCTTGGCGAGTCACTATCTTCTTCTTCTTCTTCTTCTCTCTTCACATATTTTATTTTTTTTAATGTGGGTGACACATGTCAGCCTAGCATTGATTATTAGAGCTACATAGATAGATGGTGTTAAAATAGTAAGTGATGACCTCACCATCTCTGGGTCTTGGCCGCCCTTGCAAAGAGGTATTATTCTCCTACCTAGGCATCAAGTCTTGTTTGCAGACTCCGTGATTCGATCCCAAGACTTAGGCTTTTTATTTGACATACAGGCAACGCCTTTCACCAATTGTGTGTATTGACGAAAAGTTTCATTTTGGTACCAAATTGAATTTTTAAAGTTTAAGTACCTAATTGCACTTGTCAACAAAGTTCATTACCAGATTTGTCATCACTTCGTTTTTATTTTAGGGTAAATCTCACGAACAATACCTAAAATTTAGCGAAATATACGATATGATACCTAAACTTTGCAATTAATCAATTTAGTACATAAAAGAACTTTTAATGTATGTCAATAGTATTTCCATCATATTAATTAAAAACGCCTTGTAAAATAACGATATTAGCCTATTAGACGAAAGTATTATTACCGCACAAGAAAAGTTCTTTCAAGTACTAAATTGATCAATTTTAAAATGTAGGGATCTAATTTCATATTAGGATAATGTCACAAAAGGTATCTGAAAATTGATCAATTTACTACCTAAACTTTGAAAGTGATCAATTTAGTACCTAAAAGAAATTAACAAGGGTACTATTGACATACACGAAAAGTTTTTTTAGGTACTAAATTCATCAATTTGAAAGTTCATGTACTACATTGATCAAATTCAAAGTTCGCGTACTTAATTGCATATGTTATTAAAGTTTAGATACTATCGACGACGTTAACTCTTATATATTTTACCAAAGTTCATTTATCATTCTCGATATTAACCATTTAATTTAAATTTCTAATATGTTAATTTTTTGTGAACCTAAAAATAATATATAAGAGCTGTGAAACATATATGCATATATTAATACAAATTAGTCTTCATTTTAGTTATATGTTTATGTGTAATATATTATAAATATAAAACTATTGAGCTTGCGACTAACCTATTCCTAAGCCCACTAACGAGTGTTCATGAGCCTACTCACAAATCTTTTCTCGAGTTTAAATGAGTATACTCATGAGTAGAGTTATGAACCTAAATCAAAGTTCAAACTTGACTTGTTTAGATTGATAGGCTTCACTTTAGGCTCAAGTTTGGCAGATTTATTAAATGAACTCAAAGTAACCTTAGGTCAAGTAGCTCATGAGTACCTTTACTCATTTGTAGTCTTATTAACAGTTGTCAAAATCTCAAACAAAATAGTATAAAAAGAAAAAAAAAAAAGGGAAAAAAAACCTACATTTTCATAACTAGTATTAAGCGTATAAAATTTAAACAAATCAAACACATAAAACGATTGATTTCAACTTCTTATTTACTCATGTTAGAATTCACTTTCAATTATATTGAACATGAGTTGTTCAACTGGCTAATAAAGTTCAAAATCAAGTTTCTGATAAAAAAAATTCTGTTAAGTTGATTTTAAATTTGATAATATTTATTTTTTTTAATTCTCCAATAGAACCAGGTTTGATCTTGTTTAGCTGTAGTTGAAGTCTTAAACATATAAAATGTCGAATTAGAAGAGACTATAGTATTTTTAAAATGACACAAACCTAAAAACTTGGTCAATTAACTGATAGAACTCTTACATTCTCAAAAAAAATTATCATTCTTTGTTGTCATTTAACACTTACAATTGTCACTTATCAATAAATGTGGTCATAATAATTGAAATCATTACAACCCACTAAGATTGATATTTCTCCGACCCATGAAATGTGTCTCTGGAGGTTTCCAGGAGTGGGTGAAAGAAAATGGTCATTGCAATCGCCAATATTATGATAAAAAAGGCCACGCCCCAATGGGCCCCAAATTTTATGACAATGGAAATGTTAGCTGAATCTGAATGCAATTGTCAATAGGATTATTAATGACAAAAACATATACATTATCTATTATTATATTTTTAGGTACTTGTATTTTATTTTCTTGATATATGTTTTGCATGTATATTATAAACATTTGACATAAAAAAATATCAAAGAAAAAAATCCAAAAGCATTTGGATTAAAAAAAAAATGAAAAAAAAAATATAATCTTCATGTCATTTTTCCCTCCTATATATATCACCTATCTATTTTTAACTTTTTGTTGTTTCTCTTTTAAAATGAAAATCACTATTGTATGAAGAAATAAAAATTAACAATTATATTTCAGTAGAATCATGTTTCTGGATTCCATTCCTTTTTTTTTTTTCCCTTAGATTTAGAATATTTAAAAAAAAATCCTAATCCCAATTTATTGGAATTGGCAATTATAGTTTAAAGGGAATTTTATTTTTCCTTCTTAATTCCTTTTTTTTTTTTTATTATTGGAAGGGGACCAAAAAAACCCAAAATTACATTGCACATAGTCTAGGGAAAGCTACACCAACACTATCTTACATAAAAAAGGTAAATAAATCAGTAGGCATAAGTTGTGTATACTGAACACCCATAGGTTACAAATAAGCCTGATTTGCCATCCAATCGTAGCTCGATTTCCTTAAACCTTCCTAACCTATGTAATATTTGCTTTTTTTTTGTTTTCTTATGAAACTATTTCATAGTCAATCAAATGTGTTAATAGTTCTTCATAGAGAATAAGAGTACTTAAACTATAATTTTACATTTTCATTACTTTTGAAGATTTTAATTACATATATATCTAAACAACGATTTTTTAAAAAAATATATCATATATATAAACAATGTTATTTATGGTCCATTAAGGGATAATATGAGACTTTATCAACGTTTTAAAGGTAATCTACATATTTTAAAAAGTTAATTAAAGGTAAAGCACACTTTAACAACATGTTTAGTTGACTTTATAAAATTGGGATCAAGTAGCTATTCTTCCTTATCCAATTCTTATGTTTGGTAGTTGGAATAATTATCTCATAAAAATAACTACTAGTACAAAGTGAAAACTGCAATTTACCAACAAGAGCAACAACTATAGGTTATTTAATTTTATTTAACCCATTTCCATATCTATACACAAGAACCAAAATTGTTGCGAGCTAAATTTGGCTGGTAGAAATAGCTCCTATGAGCACAAAAGATAAGTTAGAGGGACATTGAGGATTACTCGGCATAGCCACTCGATACTTAAGTTAGTCTACGGGTAGTAGTAGTAGGGTTTACAAAACGATTGTATATAACTGCTTTTTTTCCTATTTGTGCCTCCTTTTTTGTCCTCCTCTTTCCATGGAGGCAAAGGGGGTATATGTAGGGTTTTGGATCATATCGGGAGAGTTTGTATGAAGCCTAGTACTAGGCATGGCAAGGGTATCCGAGCTGAGGAATCGTGGCTTCTCGAAGTGCGACCAAGCTGTTGATGTCCCCTCGGGTCACAAGATGTGACTAGGATGCGCATTGTTGCTAGAGAGGGTGGGGCCCGAGGTTGAGTTGGATCGAGCTTGAGTTGGCAGACTAATCGAGTTCATTAGCCCAATGAGCCTTTTTGAGGTGGAGACGTGACAGGAGGTTCCGAGTCATAGCACACAACGAAAATATTATCCTCTGTTGACCTCCTAGGAGGTCTTGAGATCGGGATGTCACGAGTAGCTAGCTTCTTGAGCTTTCTAGTTTTGTAAGGGTTTCGGGGCCCAATAGATTGAGCGGGCCGAGAACTATATTCTATTGTCAACAAAAATAAACCATAAGGAATAGTTACTTATTCTTCATTCTATTTGTGAAGAATTATAATCCTATTCCTATCTTATTTAATTTTGTAAACCATATTACTATACATTGGAGGGGAAAGAAAATAAAAAAAAAATCTAATCTTTTATGTATTTGTTATATTACACGAGTTCATTCTTACAAGAACTTATTAAGAAATCTTTTTTTTTTTTTTTTTGGGCCATCAGGAACTTATTAAGAATTAAAAATATAAAAAGAAAATTTCTTTTGCCTTTATCAGCATCGTTTACTATATTTATAATTTAATGAAGGTAGAACTATAAAAAAACATTTCCTCGTTACCATGAAGTATCCATATTTTCCTTTTTTATATTGTGCGTCTCCATTGGTGTCATTATTTTGACCCATACACCACATTGGACTAAAAATTAGAAATAAAATAAACAAATAAATAGAAATGAAGATTAGAGCAATGGTGGTAGGTATGAGATCTGATCGTACCACCCATCACATGAACCTATGCTATTTATATCCCCACGCCCCCTCCTTTTTTTCTCAGCTTGACGTTCCAGGAACACCAAGCTTTGTATTGTAATTCCAAAAAAAAAAAAAAAAAGAGAAAATCTTTTGTTCTTTTCTCCTCTTTTGTGTAATCTAGTAAAATTTCGTTCCCAATCGTTCAAAAATTCGAGAATTAGAAAGACCAATCTGTAAAATTTGATTGGTAACCATGCAAGCCATATCTGGCACTCCAAACACTTTCAATTCTCTGACTCGGATACCTCTCCGACTCAGTCGACTTGCTCGATGCGCCTACCGTTCCGACTCGGTTTCATTTCCCAACGGCATCGGTCCAAGCCGAGCTGACTGGCAAAGCTCTTGTGCTATTCTTGCTGGTAAAGTCCTTTCTCAAGAGCAACCAACCACCAATACCGGTTCCGACCATATCGCCGCTGTTAACGGCCACAAAACCACCTCTGTCGACCTCAGTCTTGTCCCTATCGATAGCAGCTTGAGTTCGCCTCTGGTTGCTCCTCAGCCACCGAAGCCGCTGACGATAACTGACCTCGCCCCGGCTCCAATGCATGGATCTCAGCTTCGCGTGGCGTACCAAGGTGTTCCCGGCGCGTATTCTGAAGCTGCTGCTGGAAAAGCGTATCCGGACTGTGAAGCGATTCCGTGCGATCAGTTCGAAGTTGCTTTCCAGGCGGTTGAACTTTGGATCTCTGACCGCGCAGTTCTTCCGGTGGAAAATTCTCTCGGTGGTTCAATTCATCGAAATTATGATCTCCTCCTCCGCCACCGCCTCCACATCGTCGGAGAAGTTCAGCTTCCCGTCCACCACTGCCTTCTTGCACTCCCAGGCACGCGCACAGAGTTTCTCAACCGCGTGATTTCACATCCACAAGCTCTAGCACAGTGTGAAAACACACTAACAAAGATCTCACCACAAGCCGCGCGTGAAGCCGTGGACGATACCGCTGGAGCAGCAGAACACATCGCAGCAAATAACCTCCGCGACACGGCGGCAATCGCGAGTGCACGAGCGGCTGAACTCTACGGACTTCAAGTCCTCGCTGACGGAATCCAGGACGATTCCAGCAACGTCACACGCTTTGTGATGCTAGCGCGTGAGCCGATCATTCCACGAACTGACAGGCCGTTCAAGACGAGCATCGTGTTCGCCCACGAGAAAGGCATGAGCGTGTTGTTCAAAGTGCTGAGCGCGTTTGCATTTAGAAACATCAGCTTGACGAAGATCGAGTCGCGACCTCACCGGAACTGCCCCATAAGGCTCGTCGATGATGCGAACGTAGGGACGGCAAAGCATTTCGAGTATTTGTTTTATGTGGATTTTGAGGCAAGTATGGCGGACCCTAGGGCACAGAACGCGTTGGCGGAGGTGCAGGAATTCACGTCGTTCTTGAGGGTTTTGGGAAGTTATCCCATGGATATGACCCCTTGGTCTCCTTCTCGTGGGGACTCGGATTCCGACCAATAGGCGTAAAGAAAAGGATGATGGTTTTTTAATTTAAAAAAGAAAAGGGAAAAAAGATAAGTGTAATTTGTAGCCCACTTTGTTTTACTGTGGGCAGTAAAAATGAATCTCTTCTTGATTCTTTTTAATTGTCAATTTGTCTGAAGAATGTTGTTAAGGAAAGCTACACTACACACAGTATATAAGCCCATCCATACATTTACTGTTTTTCATTTGTATTATTATTATTTTTTTCCTTTGTTCAAACTTTTTCTTTTGTATGTTGGGATGTTGGTGAGTTGGAATTGGATCTATCTCATTCTGTCATGGAAACATTATCACGCCCTCAAAAAACTTTTATTCCTTTTTCATTGTGAAAGTTTTTTATGGTTGTTTTCATGACTTCACTGATATTTTTAATGGAAAAATTAATATTTAATAGCAAGTATGATGTTGGTTTAAGTGCTAATGGTCCTATTGCCCTTGCCTATTTTATATATATTTACTCATTTTTTTTGGTCCATTTGATCATGAGACCCAAGATTTAGTTATCATTTATTTGTTTCTATGTCATTTATATACATATATGACCATTATAATGAGGATGAGAGATTCAAACTTGATGCATCTTATTTGAATATCAGAGACAATGTCGTTGAATTATAATGTCATGTTTGGTATGCAGGCATGATCCCGGAATAGAATCGCGATTCCCGGTTCTATTCCAATTCTTACATATGGTTGCATTTTTAAAAGTCAAAATCGCGATTCATAGGAATTGACGATTTCAGCTTTGAAGAGGAATTCGTTTATGCTCTTAAGAAAGTGGAATCATGATTCTATTTCTTTTTCATAAATAAACTACATTTTGGTCCTCTTACTTATTTATTATTCACATTAATTATTTAGAATATTTTCTACAAGTAATACGTCACATGGATTCCATTTCATTCTAAGATATATTCAAACAAAGAAATAGATTTATTGTTCCACCTCCCATTCAATTCCTCTCTTTCCAATCCATTCTATTTTAAATGATTCCTACGTACGAAACATGATATAAAGTCATTCATCTATATAACCAAAATGCATACCTCTAATATTATTTATGTGGCTGATATTATACAATAGAATTTGAGTTGTTATTCAACATATCCAGTTTATAATCTCATTCTATTTATAAATATGTAATAATATAACCCCAAATGTATAACTATGTTATTGTTATTATTGTTATTATTATCAAGAGACTGCGCTAGATAACCTTGAGTATCGGGCTAAAACAGGGACCAAATACATGATTAGTTATTGTTTTATCATTTTTGTTTGTATTATCAGAGGTTTATATATATACCCACGTGCACGTACATACGTATATAAGACATAAACTGGCTTATATTTGCTTTTTCAAAATATATATTCCCAAATGACAAAACAATCTGTGTTATATTTATTTTGTCCAAAACAGAGACGATAACGTTTAAACCCAGATGACTATAGTTATTGAATTATCGGTATTTGGTGTTGCGTGTGTGTGATAAGGAAAAATATTGCATTATAAATCACGTGAATATCTATATAGTAAGTAACTACTAATTATAATTTTATACACGACGTATAATACCCACTATAGCGTTTTTTTGTCACAGGTGGTTGGAACTTGGAGGAATGTTGTTTGCTGTTATGTGAATACATGCAAAGAAAGTAAGTCGTGCAAGAATGTCCTTGGCAATTTTTCACTCTGTTTCCATGTTTGACAGATTCAATTTCATTCCCTACAACAACCGCTACTCTGAGTACAAACCAAGAAAACCCAACAAGCCTAAATATTTATTTACATGCAAAGGAAAGGATCCTTTCTGAACCAGCCATTCAATTAGGTGAGCTTGATTTATTTATCCATCCATAAAAGCTAATCACTATTTTATGCCTTTATGTTTATTTCATCGGGCTACTTCTATGTATAGTCCCTAAACCCGGTGTCAGGTACAGAGCATATGATCCAATATCACTTCTATCTTCTTCTTATTTTTATTTTTATTTTTATTTTCCTCTATTTATCTTCTGAAAGATCTACAATTAAATCCAATTAAAATGAATTTATAGTGATTGAACATAGAACTTCCTATTTAATATCATGTTAAGATTAGGGGTCTGTATAGATCATTTGTTTTTCGTCGATATCTACATCATATCTGTTTCATATCAATGTTTAATTTGTTTGATTGGTTTAGTTTATTTCTTATCAGTATCTATTTTTAATAAATAGTCTGTTTGAAAACGACAAAAAGATTAAGCCAAAACGATAAAAAGATGATGAAACAAACAGATCTAGATTAGTACAACTAATTATTTTCGTTTAAAAATTAAACTCATAGATGTGATGTGAATTATTATATTTATTATATATCATATCTTAAAGTAATGTAATTGGCGTTTATACAAGGTATGCCATCCCCAATTATCTTCTAAAATACATTGCTTGACGTTAATTGTCGTATAAGGTATTTTTACATAACTTTTCTTAAAATTATGAAAGACTATATAAATATCTAAATGTTTAACGTCATTATTGGTAGATCAGTACTTAAATAATATGGACTTCATAGCTATCGGCTATCGAGTTGGTCTATATCTACATTAAGGTTTGGATTTTTGGCAGGTATATACGAATACCTAACTCTGAAAAATTCAACTTATGCATTTATTTTATTTTGTATCAACAAGGCAGATTCTAAATTTTATTCATTTTTCTAATCAGTTATCCGAAATTTATAAGCGTTAATTTCATACCTATGTTTTTCTTTTATATTAATTATTTAAATTTTGTCCATTTCTATGCATAATTAAAATATTATAAATATTTTTGAAATGTTTGTAGGTAGTAAATTGATATTTTTAAAATTCAAATAATTAATAATAATAGATTCAAATTTATCCAATAGTTATCCCAAGCATAACAAGATCTTTCATGGACTGTGCTTACTATAAATAAAATACAAACAATATAAAATTATATGGCCACCCTCAATTCTATATAGGAAATCCATTTTTTTGAGAATTTATATGCGATAGATTTTCTCTATAGCAATGTGAAAAAATTTCCTATGTTAGAAAACATTTTAAAAATAATAAGAACATACAATAACACTTAATAATATCAATCAAGCTTTTCAGATCTTAAAAGAATTGTCCATATCATCTATTATCTAGTTAAATTAGTATCATCGTCAATCTTAAATTATTGTTTATCTATTAATCACATGAAGTAGCACCAACTTTTTGTTTTGAAGAATTTTACTATTTTAGGTTATCACATGTAATCAATAGTTAATTATAAAAGAAAATCACATCAGACTAATGTTATAAACTATATTAAAATTTAATTCTTAATTATTAATTTATAAACAGGGAACATTAATAAAACAAAAATCGAGAGATCCAAAACTAAAAATGTGCATTTCATTGAAAATTAATATTTTAAAGTCAATTCATTATTATTATTATTATTATTACTATACTACATGGACTACGGCTAGGACTATTACCTCAAGGTTAATAGAGAAAATTGCAAATATTAAAAGACAGAGACTTCAATAATTAAATGATAAATCACAGTCAATAATCTGAAAAAGAACTACTCCACCAACGCAAGAACCAAGAACTAGGAAGTTAGAACCTTACATGAGCCCAACTAGCTAGACTCTACTGGGCATCTTTGTGGAAGATCGACACTCCCCACGTGGTTTATTTTTTCTCTGGGATATGTCCTTTTCATCTTTCGGTTGTTAAATTTGAGGTATTGGTTAATTACCTGGGCTCCTCTCTTTCAACATCTGGATGTGAGTTTTGTGAAAGTAAGTGACATGATTCCCACAATCATGATACAAAACAAAAATATCTCATCAAGATTTTACATCCTAGGAGACACAGTTTTACGCTTCCACAGCATGTCATATCAACCTTCAGGAAGCACCACAATAAAAAAAAAAAAATTCTACCACAAAGACAATAATGGATCAATTAATAAGTGATGTTTGTAAAGAATTTTACAAATTACCTATTACTTATTATCTTTATTTATTAAAATAATATATCATGTTTAGTATGTGGTTATGAGTCCGAAATAGAATTACAATTATGCGATACATTTCTATTTTTATATTTGAATGCATTTTTATAAGGCATAATCGCACTTCTAGGATTGAGCAAGTAAAATCACCATGTCATTCTATCTTCTTAAATGATTACTATTATAATTACTTTTTTATCTTTTTTTACATTTATTATTCACATTAATTATTAAAAATATTTTTGACAATATCATACAAATTCCATTCAACGATACATCCAAATAAATGAATGGATTTATCACTCTATCACCATTTCATTCTATTCTAAACAATTCTCGCATAATAGATGATATTAATTATTCGCTTATCACTTATATAAAATATGAAATGTTATTATTGATGAATTATTTTTCTTAACATTTATGTGCTCTGAGGATTTTGAGATAAACTCTTTTGATATAACTAGAGGACAATTGCAAGAATGAAGGCAATACGGGTGCTTCTACTTTTAAATTTTGTCAATCTACCGCCTAAAGTTTCACTTTTACAATTATGTGCTTTTACTTTCAAACAATGTTCTATTAAGTATGCTTTGAAAGAAGGTTCCATTTAATAAAAAGTACACTAACATCTCCTAAACTTTATTCTTAATGTGTTTTTATTGAGCTTTAAAATGAAAAGTTCTTTATATTGAGAATCTATCAAATTTTATGGAGTTATTTATACATTTAAAAGATCAAGAGATATATTCATGCTTAAAAAATTTTAAAAGCTATATCGTGTTAAAAATTTATTGATAATATATTATTAATCAATACACCATACATACTAACTTCATTATAGTTTTTATTCTTATTTCTCTAACATTTGCTTAGTTTGGACTCTTTCCTATAATATTCACAAACTCCACCCGACCACTACAATCTAGCCAATTGCTTGTGGACTTGTTGTTTAATGCAGTTATAATGGGTTGTATTGTATCTTTGTGAAATAGTCAAGAAATTCCTTCCTCATCATGTTGGTTCCATAATATACAGGACATTTACACTAAATAAGCACTACACTAATTAGTGACCAAACGAGGTGTTAGTGCTTTTATTCAATGGGTGTTTCTTAATTTTTAATGGATAGTTTAGATTATTTGGTTTAATTGCACCAACATAGTCTATAAATCCTTCCTACACCTTTGTTAAGCATGCAAGATTAAAAGAGAAGAAGAAGAACAAAGGATTTTCATGCATATATATATATATATATATATGTGTGTGTGTGGGTGTGTGTGTGATCTTCACATTAGAACAATAACCATCTCATTGAAATATGTAATTTCTTATTATAGTCCCTCAAAATTGCGGATTTCATGTTATGCTTGCTGAATATGCCTAATTTTTTTTAAAAAAGTAAAGTTGCAATATCATGTGGAAAAAAAAAATAGAAAATACAAATTATCCATAAACTTGACATTAGTGTCGGTTTAAACTATACAAACTTTTCTCTTAAACTTTGATAAATTAACAAATAATGTCTAAAAGATAAAAATGACCCTTCAACTTAGATCTTAGTGCAAAAAATACCATTCAAATTTATCAAAATGTGCTCTTGATACCTCTTAAACATTGATCCTACTGTGTATTCATTAAACTAAAAAAGTCATATGTTCTTTATATTGTCAATTATCAAAGTTTAGGCAGTTTATTATTTGCAACATTTTAATATTTAGGATATATTCATACCTAAATCAAATTTTAGGGATTGTTTGTGATTTTTCCTAAATAACAAAGCTACATTAAAATATGAAGACACATATTATTTTGAGGATAATAATCTCCAATATCAATTGGGAAAAATCCATTTAGGATTAAACTTTTTAGTAATTAAAATTGATATCAACATTATATAATAATTCTATTATAGCACCTTTAAGATCTTGGTGATATGATATACTAAATGTACAAAAAACATTCATCTTCTACTATACATTTTTCATAATTTATTTCAATATAATGCTATTCTATATTCCCCATTTTAATAATGTTTATCCTTTATTTATACTCATCTAAAGGCATTTATTATCTATATAAACTACTAAAAGTTTCATTTTTATTCAAAGTTAACCTCAAATGTTTATTTTTTTATATTAAAATTAAAAAAAAAAACTCATTAATCATTGAAGTACTTGCATCCTATAATTCTTTCTGAAGATCCTTAAGATATTATATCAGCACATTAAGGAGCTATTTTTTTAAGTACCTCATCACTTTATCTATAAAGTTATTCATATGAGTGCATTTACTTTTTTTTTTTATACTTTTATGGATTCATTCACTTTCACACAATATTGTTACTTTAACATGACAATAATAAAATATTACGAAAGAACTTACTTTTTGAGATTCTTCCTAGAAGATCCCAAAAATAATCTCAAAAAGTTGAACAAACCTTCGTATTCATAAAAACCTAAAAAAATGAGATTCTTCGCCTAAAATTCCATCTTAAAAATATGATATTCTTATACCAAAACCCTTCCATAAGAAATGATGTACCTTCATTAAGCTGTGCCAATTTAATACAAGGTTCCATGAAAACATATAGAAATGGGCTGCAACCGTTAACATATGGCTTTTTCTTATGTAGAAAAACTAATGCATATCCGAAATCATTAGTAGTTGAGAAAGCATAACTTTATTAAAGGGTCTCAAGCTCCTTCACCTAAGTTCTCTCTTTCTGACGGAGCAAACAAATGACAAAATTTTTCTGCTCCGAAATCATAATATTTTTTTCCCCTTAAAAGCGTATCTCGTTGGAACTCATTCATATCAATCCCCCCTAGCTTAAGTCCACCTACCCATAGGGCAAGACCAGACCAAAAAGTAAACAAATATATTAATACAAAGGCCACATCTAATCAAATAATTAATCACTTTTAATCGATACCCCTTGACGGTTTGACCTTAACATATAGCTAAGGCTAATATCACATGTTTAGAGCACACAAATTCAAATCCAATGAGAAGTGGGATAGAAGGAAATTATTTTCCTTACAAATACTCAAGAAAAATGAGGGGTTTTCATAAGTCACGTAGAACTATTTATTTGTAAGTAACTTGAAATTATCGATCAAATATAGATTTCAAAGCATTGTTCACTTCTTTGTAACCTCAATAGGTTACACGTATGTCTCGGATATCATTTGAATGCCAAATTCATCACTATTTATGATCTTTTTAACAGCAGAATATGTATAGGTATACAATTTTGAAAGTTACCCAAAATGTGGAAACATCATTGATGAGTTTTGAGGAAACTTTTACAACTATCACAAAACTTAAAATCAACAATGGCTAAATATTATATGTGTTATATGATTTACAAAGCTTGCGTGATTGACATAATGACAAACTATTTGGAGTCAATGATACCAAAAAGATTTTTTAAGAAACCCATAGATTTTGTATCAAACAAGGTATAGTTATGTGGAAATGAACATACATTCATGTTATTAAAGTATGCCAAAAAAAAAAAGGGGGGGTTTGGTGAGGAAAGGAAAGTGCTGACAAAATGGATGGTGGTAGGTGAAGGAAAAGAGAGAATGTGATGAACACAACACCAACACACAATACAGAATAGTGGTTGAGACTGAATACTTCACCACAACGCCTTTTATGCATATGCCTGACGTGCGTCGGCAATTCCTCCTGTTCCTTACTATTACTAAATAGTAATCCATCCTTTCTTAAAGCCCATATGCCAGGAAATACCACAACCTTGGGGAAAATCCTCCATATTGTTAATACGGGATGTATCCAGATGAGTAATGAATACTTACTGATGATACTTGATCATATACTAATCACAGTAGATAGGTTTTAAGATAGTTATTTCTCCATGAAACTTATAATTGCTTTTGCAATTACAACGGGGATAGAGAGGATTTGATCCTGGAACTTCTAACTTGAGAGGCTAAGATGATGTCATTAGGTTATAATGTTATTGACCCATGTAATTTATAATTAGTCTTGAAAAATATGACTTTTCTAAAAACATTTAGCATATGATGTAGAATCTAGATACTCGTAAGACAGCAAGTAAACAAATTAATGGTGGAAATATCTATGATTTAATTTTTTTTCCTGATTATAATATTAGTAATTGTAATTTGATATTCTATCAGTAATTCATGATTATACATATATATTCTAAATTTTTCAAAATTCAGAGCATCCAATGTGAAAGCACCTTGATAGTTTGCCTCGTGTTCTAGGAAGATTTCATAGACAGAGACCATGGAAATGTTGGTAAAGTCTCAAGATAAGATAATAAATATAGTGAGTGAAAACTTTATTACTCAAGCAGGGATAGATGATGATTAGGTTAGACTTAAAAAGAGCTTGTAATACTTTGTCCCAGTGGAGGATCGAAATAAATCAATATTAAATTTAAGCCCGTTGAAATAGTTGGTGTGGTTTTATTTTGGTTTCATTTTTAAATCGAATCGATATTAAATTAATGTAAATATGATACCGGTGAATAATTGGGTTATAGAATTATTCCATCTTTTCTTTGTGAATGGCATTATGTTAATGGGAGAGGCTAGTTTAGAGAATGCTAATATTATAGAATGTCTTGAGTTACATCAACAAAATGTCTGGTTGGAAAATCAATTTTAATAAATCATAATTTCGTTTTCAATGAATACTAATGAAGACCCGAAAATTTTAATTCACAAATAAATTTAAAATTAGTTGAAGAAGTGATAAGGGGAAATATTTATGTGGTTCCAGTGATAACCAAATCCTATTTATATGTGCTAAATACCTTCATAAAAACATGTTTAACCTAAATTCCTATACTAAAAAACCCCCAAAATCAAGATAAGCGACTGTTTACCTAAATATCTACCTTTTTTAACTTTCTTTAACGCGATTGCAAATTCTACTGTAAAAGAAAGCACTTCAAACGATATTTTACCAAAAATTTCCTCTGTGCTTCATTTGTCCTTGCCACATCAAAATATGTAACTTCATTTTGGGAATTTTTATGACACTTCACGTGACCGTATCGCTACTAATATCAAAATTAAATTAATAATAAAAAAATAAGTGTAGAAAAATTTAAGAAGTTCGATTACAGTTAAAAATAATTTAGACCGTTTATTGATATAACAAGACTAATCCTTATAACCGCTATAAAATCATAAAATTTTTCCATCGTCCAATACCATGTCCTATGGATAGTGGTTTTTCTTGGTCACGCTAAGGTCTACCTCACACCCAGAGAGGAGCATCTTGTGCCTATTGCATGGAAAATGATCATGTAGAAAGTAGGAAACCCTCACATTTTTTTCTGGTGTAAAAGAGTTGACATGGACCAAAACTTGACATGTATTTGTCGGTCTCTTACGAATGCAATGTGGTCCAATAAGAAAACAGCAAATAAAAAAGGTCCTTTATTTTTCCCTTCATAAAGAAGGAATTAAGGGGAAAAATAGAGTGGTGATGACTCCAACTTTTTCCATCAATAACATGATAAATAAGGGCAAAATATGAATACTTTCCTTTATGTTTCCTCAATGCATATTTATTATTATTTTTAAATTAAATAACCAATCAGCATGATGCGTGAAGAAAATTTGGTATGATTATCAGCATATATAGGATTACATCGTTTTGATACAATGTCTTAATTTTATAGTTAACGCTTTATAATTTTATATCACTTGTTTATGAACTAAATCATCACTTAATTATACATACATACATACATATATATATATATTTGGATAGATTTGCTAAGTCCAAATTAAGCAAGGAGCAAATCATATAAAGTATATAATTTTATGGATCCATATTTACTATCTTAGACTCTTTATTCTATGCATCTAGCTTAATTTCAATTACAAGTATGCATTTAATTTAATGCAACAATGCTCTCATTTATATGTATTCATTCCTAATTTAAAATACTTTAATATTATTGGTAGCCCATAGGGACACAAGATATAGTGTTTGGGAATATAAATATTTATTTCTTTTGATTTTTCTTATCATTACAATGAGAAAGAAATTCGAATCTAGTCTAGTGTCGCCTATTAGAAGTAGAAGACACTATGGTGGAATCTTCGCGAACAGAAAAAGATTATATTCAGTTTGATAATGATTGAGTGACATTTCTTCTTCGGCCCAAACTAAGGAATCCCTTAAATATCATTATATCTTGTTTTTATGCTAATTCCTTTATTGTGATTAGTGGGGATATTTTAATATGTCACGACCGAGATGCTTACTTAAGCTCTGAAGATTTATAATTTAGTGACCATCCTATGGGGATTAAATTCCAAAAGGACAAGAGGGCTTAGGTTCCAAAATAAATAATTTTCCAACGTAAGTCTCCTTTGGTGTCTTGACCTAAATAAAGAACGCCTTTACCAACTTTTGGAGAACAGCAGTTGAACTAAGTTGAGGACTTTAAGGAAGCTACAAAGACACTTCGTTTTTTTCTCTTTTTTGTTTTCCAAGATTATTGTTTTCTTGGATGAATTTTAGTATCAAATAATTAAATAAGTCAACGTCATTTTTCTAATTTTAAGACTTGTAGTCTCGGTCTACATTTTTTTTTTTTTTGGCCGGTCTACATTAATTGAATTCAATTACTCCGTTTTGTCTTCAAATAATACAAAGACACACACATATAAATATAAATATATGTATATATATATGTGTGTGTGTGTGTATTCAATTTAGCTGCAGCGTGTCGGATGGTAGGCAAATGAAGAAAATTAACGATTCTCAGGTACGAATGACCATACTGATTTTTAATGAAATTTTTGGGAAGGAAAAATGAGATTATTTTATCTCAAAGAAATATTGGCAAGTTGATCTTGCACAGGTCCGACCAATTAAAATTGTCTTAGGATGGGTATTAGATTTTACGAGATAAAATCCGGTTTTAAGGGCCAAAAAAAATAATATATATCGGGTTTAAGTTTTCAAAATACGCTCTTGTACTTCGATAGTGCTGGCAAGGAAAGGAAAAAAAAAAAGAAAAAAAAAAAGGAAGATTTTGTTAGACCATCTACTTCCAAGATCCTTGGCAGAGTTCTCAAGCGAAGAATCTTATTTTTAAGATTATTATGGATATGAAGAGTTCCTTCAACTTTCGAGTGTTATTTATGAAGGATCCTAAAAAGTAAGTTCTGTCGAATTATTATTATTAGAAGGGTTTTATGCAAAAATATATAAAAATGATAAACCTTATGTGAAAAGAATTTTATAAGTAAAGTGTTGAGGTCCATAAGGATAAGAGTATCTTAAAGATTTTGTGAAAAAATTTATAAATATGGATGCTCTTATCAAATGGTTTTACTTTTACTATAGAGTTGATATTTCTAGGACAAAAGTTCTAGGCCAAAAGGTGATTATAAGGTGGTTAAAAAAAAAACAAAGGATATACTCTCAGTTCTACAAACATTTTGTTAGTACCATTACTAAAATTTTCACATGCGTGGCAATTAAAATAATAAATTCTAATATAATTATCACTTTATTTTGCATATGATATTTATATTAAAATTTTATAAATATTCATATATCATGAATACATAATACAATGCAAATCATTTTTCCTCATTATCATATGAACAATTTGTGAGTTTTTGAATTGCAAAGTAGAAATCCGGTTATACCTTATGTTGCTTGCTCGAGTCTAGTAAAAGCTAAATAAGAAAAAGTTTGGCTTACTATGATGTGGGGCATGTAAAATAGAAAACGATTAGTGGCATGCCAAATATAAATCCAGTGCAACCATTCAATGTATAAGTCATAGGTCATTAATAAGTTTTGGAATAAGTATGTGTGATGGATTAATTGTGACATTGTCGTTCCTATGAAAGGAAATCGAGTATTTATAATTGATTGGTCCAACGGTTGTGATCATCAATGTCATGGGTAACTAGACAGTTGACAGTAGATGCGAACATTGTAAGGTAGGCCTACGACTCCATGACTGAAGTGCTAAATTCAATCGAGTGACTAGCATTAATTGGGGTATAAGGTAGGGTTGACCGAGTTTCAAGGGCAGTGATTAAGTGCTGAGTAAGGATAATGGATGCCTAGCATGTTGCTGCTATTATGGTCAGGGCTTGGGTCCAGTTGAGCAGTCCAATTCGTTAGCAAGCTCAACTTGAATTGGGCAACCCATATTCATATTTAGATCATTAACACTTTTTGAACTTGAACTGCTATTAATAGAATAAATATCTCCCACTAACATGAATAATAATTTGAACAAAAAATTATATTAATAACAACGATATTACTACTAATAATAATACCCATGTGAGTAAAATTCCATGTGGATTGTAGGAAAGAACTAGTAATTAGTTTTTAAGATTATGCGAGTGAATGCTAAGTTAAATTTAATTAAAAAATTATAGGTGAAGTTTTTAAAGAAACCTATTAGTTATTTGTTAGTTTAATTATTGACTAGTTTTGGGTTGGAGCATTACAAACAATATGAGAGCCGATATCTTACTAGAAAATGAACGATTTAAAAATGAACTAGAGCAATTATTTAGAGAAGAGGTTTGAAAAGCAACGAATATAATCAAAATATGACTCTATGAGGCTTTATGGTATTAGCTAAAGTAATAAACAATTTAACGATGAAATAGGACAAAAGCGAGTCGGTTAGGCTTCAATAAAATTATTAAGAGAAGAGTTTTAAGAAGGTAAAGAGGTAAAGAATGCAATTAGGCTAGAGCATAACTCCTTATGAGGTTGTCTAAGATTAGTTATAAGTAGATGATGGTATTAATGAGCCAAACAATATATTATCATAAAAAATTATAACCAAATTTATGGCTAAAAGACATTGCATATTTAAGAGAGTGATAAGGAGAGAAAACCAATATTGGTTTATAAGATTATATAGTGCCATCAATCACTAATTTAGATTATTATTATAATTTAAAACTAATGAAATTGCAGATGCTTTTGGTGATGATGTACACATTTACCTAATATTATATTACATTTGGTCACTACTCCTAGAGTGGTTTGCCCTAGCTTTAGATTGACCAAATCATTATTTGAACTACTACCAGTTTCGTTTTTCAAAACTAAAGTTAGAAAGACATTGTTTGATAAAAATAAAAAAAAAAAATAAAATTGCTTGTTGGTAGTAGATGTGATCGCGATGGCCTGTCCAACTGTTTTGACCAGAATTCAATAAGGTCAAAGGCTTCATAAAGGCTAAAAATAGAAGTGATGGTGACTCCCACGATTATACAACCAACAAGTAAATACTAACTACGAAGTTGGTCGATGCTTTTTTAATCTTATATGTGTTTACATTGAAGTTGTGAACTTATGAACTATTCGTGGCATGGAGTCCTATTGCTATTATTTATGTTGTATAGACACTTACTTTTGGAACTATCTAAAGGTTTATAAAATTTAGAAATGCCATCAGCCCTACCACTTTGGAAAACTATTTAGTGGTGTAAACATGATCTTTCAATAAAATGAAATAAGTTTGATTTCCTTCCTCAAAATGTTGTAATAGTATAGAGCTACCTAGAAAATAGATACATTGATACCTATAGCTCATGAGATGTCAAATATTATGTGAAATTTATGAATTTTTTGTTTATTTTTATAATATAATTCTCTTGTACAATCAATGTTGATTCTTACTCGATGTACCAAAAAACTACACCTCCTTTCCTCTTCTAAGCATGCAACGAATTCTAGCATCATGTTACAATTAAGGTTAAATATTTCTCTTTTTTCAATAGATGATTCAGTTCATTCTTGTAACCTCCCAAAACCAATATACTACAAAGGATTTCGCATTTATATATCAGGGCAATCATATACAATAAGAAAGAGTATTGGCTTGAATTTATATTACCACTACCTTATAAATTCACTTATAATTCATAGGTATCACAACCTATTATCTACATAAAGTCATGACAGCAATTTATATAATATGCATTGATCTTTTGTTGTCAATTCATTTGATAAACAATTTGGGATTAGTTTAAGATAGGATTGTAGACAAGTCGAATTAGGACAACATAACGTTGAGCTTAAATTCAAGTTAGATTTGAAATTTCAAAACTCAAGCTTAATTTTAGCTTAAGCTCAAGCTGCAGTTGCAATGAACAAATTTAAGGATAGATTCATTAAGCTTGATTGGATTCAATTTATTTAATAATTATTTTTTCTTATTTTTAGAATCATATTAATAACCAAACTTGATTGAATTTGACTGATATTTAATCTAAAGTCGAGCTTGATTAAGCTCACAAGTTAAATGAATCAAACATTATGAAACATAAGCCTAAATTAACATATTATTTGAGTTTGCTTGAGTTTGAGTTTAACTCAACTACTTTTTGTTTGAACTTGAGTGATTAATGTGCGAAATTTAAGAAGCTTGCGGAAAAGTTTGCCTTAAATAGGAACCCAGTTTTAAGATATGCATTTAATAGCATCATTGGAATGCATTTGCCCACTCAATACATAACTAAATATGTTAATTCGTACTACATCAAATGATTTATTTTGTATCATTAAGGTTCGTGATTAGCTGAACAAGGGAACTAATTTAACATGGTAACTGTGCTACTGAATATTCAAATACCTCATTTTCATGGGCTCAACTATTATTCAGCGCAGCTGAAATCCATCATAAGGCATTGGGCTCAGGAAATAAATATTGGACCGTGTTGATGGGTCAAGAACCAAAGGCTCCAAATATGCTATTGGATTATTTGAGCCCTAAAAAGCCCTAGAACCATAACCAAGCCCGTAAATGAAAGAGGGAAAAAAAAAAAAAAAAAGGGAGAACCCAGAAAACAAAACTAACCAACCATGGAATATGGATTATAGTAATCTAAGTACAGGGTACTCGTATTTCCTTATCTATCTTTTGTTTGGGGCTGGTTCTTGCCAGGTTAGGGTTAATTACTTCAGATATTGGTTTCAAAATTTTCTATCCTGTCGAAAAAGCCGAACGTGTTTTAAGGATAAAAATCTTTATCACTTTCAGCTAGATATTTTTCCCATAATATTGTCCAAAAGAAGCTGCATGGTATGTATGGTTAAAGTATTTTGTTGATACTGGTAGCTTCATATTTTTCTGTTCTTCTTTATTTATTTATTTATTTTTTTCAGGTTTTGGTTAAAAAGTTTGATGCAATAACAAAAGTTCCCAATTGTAATACTTTTTAATTACTATAAACTGTCTAATTGCATTTCTGTTTTTTCTCGTGAGAATATGTGCAAAAATTAATTGAAAAGAAAGAAAAAATTTAAGATTTCATGGCAGTTATAATAGAACCAATCACGTTATATCATTGAATGGTACGGATTTATTAGAATTGTGATAAAAAAAAAATTAATATTCGTTTACATTAATTTTTTATAACCAATTTAATGATAATACTAGAAGGCCATAAAAGTTCCCAAGAGTAATACAATAAATATGATCATATTGCAGTTTCTCTATCACAATCAACGGTCAACCATTGCTCTTGTGAGGTATTGATAGTCTTGTTAAAAAATTTTCCTGTTAGTGCTTTATAGCTTCATGATGCTGATTAGAGAAGTACAGCGGCTTTTTTTTCTTTCTTTTACCACTACATTGGCACACCAATTCAAACCCATTTGAACACCTTCACAAATTTAGGGCTCCATTCAAATGCCTCCAAAGGCAGGCTATTCAAACAAAGTCCCCACATTAGCTTTCATGCTCTTTTTGTTGGGATTTGTTTAAAATACCCAAAGACAAACGCCCATTCGAATATTTGTTTCTTATTTTTAAGAAGTCTCCCAAAGGGCATCCAAATCCGTTCAATACTTTAGCATTGGTGTGTAGTTTTTCACCCATATAAAATAAGGATTAATGAGTTCGTTCAATCACATGGTGTAAAAAAATTTCGCTAGTATTAGTTTAACATTTACTATCTTAATTTTAATAATTACCACTGATACACTTTATTAATTCATATAGGACTTAGTCATATGGAATATCACACTTGCAGTAGAGCTTAGACAAAAAAAAGGCTTATCCAAGGTTTCTCCCATAGAATATGATCTAATGTAAATATTTATCGAAAATGATGCAATTCTATCTAAGGTTGAGATTTGTATGAATATATCTCGAATTTGATTTGATGTAAGCTTATCAAAAAGATCAAGATCAAATGAGATGAGATACTTTTTAACTTAAGGGGAACTACTTTCAACATTCAATAAAAGTCTAACCTTTCTCCTTAGTTGTCAATGAAGGTGGTGTCCCTTCGACAAAACCAGCCACTTTTTTTTTTTTTTAAGTTTCATATTTAGTTTTGTAGCTATTTTGTGCTCTTTCCTATATTTTTATCTCAATTACAATTCTATTTGAAACTTTTGAAAAAAAAAAAAAAATCTAAGTAAGTCTCTTTAATCTACAACAAATCTTTGCAACTAGATGTGATAACTTGTACGCTAATGTTTTATTATACTCTCTTTAGCCTCTAGCTTTTAGTGTCTAGATCTAAACTACATTATTGAGAGGTTGGGCTTCCAGATTTAAGCTATATTTGTAATAAGATTGTAATACCTTTATAGATTCTCTTCAAGTTTATTTTGTTTTGTTTTGCTTAGTATCATCTTGGTGTATTTTTCCAACATACCTAGATATTGTTCATTGTTTATGGATATGTACACACACAACACACACACCCAACAATCATATAGTCTAGAAGAGATAAGAGGAATTTAATCTTTATTATGCAAGGGCTTATTCACAAATTCAAACTTTGTTATAATAATAATAATAATTTAATTTTTATCTATAAATTTATAACCTTATCACCTTTTACTGCTCATTTACTTGACTTAATGAATAACACTTTTGCACAAGTTTATTTCACTAGTAGATATTAGCTCTCTGCAATTACAGAAAAGCAGTTAGAGGCATGCTAAGGGGTTACTCACTATAGCCACTCCAATGCCTAAGTCAGTCTATGAGTCCTTCTCTAAAACATTGTCAAAAGTATATTCACTTAAGCAAAAATCCTTCTATCTTCCTTCTCCTAAGAGGGAAGGGCTATTTACAGTTCATTTTTCATACCAGAATGAGGTCTATCATATCTTTTTGTCAGGGCGAATCTCTGCCTGGTAGCTAACCTAATACCCGATGTGATATGGTACTTGAGCTAGAGGAGTTATGGTTGCACAAAGTGGAACCGAGCTGGTGATATCCTTACCAGTTCAAATGTGGAATGTGGGTATTTTGTGATTGTTGGATCTAGGTGAATTTTGTGGATATCGCTCATTAGCTCATAAGCCTAGGAAATTACCTTCATGATGGAGCTCAAAGAGGGAGGTCATTTGCCGATCTCATTAGTTAGTGATATAAGCGGCACCTCGAGTTTCCTCATAAGGTTGGAACCCGAGGTGTCGTCTAACATGAGCTCTTTTTAGGCTGTTAAGACTAGTGATTTCCCAAGCCTCAAGGCCCATGTGTGGCGATAGTAGACCAAGTAAGATGTGGCTTATATTTTGCTATCAACAAGACTTTAATGGAATTGGAATTAATAAGAAATGAGATAAATATATAATAGGATTTTCATTTCTTAATTTTTTTAGTTAAATGAAACTATTCTAGAAAAAATTCTATTCGAATAGTATTGAATAGGTTTATATAATAAATGACTATTTAATGCTTTTTTTATAACAGAAATTCTTATTGAAACACTAATACTATCAACTAAATGACATAAATGTTTTTCAAAAGAATTACTATTACAACAAAGTAAACGAGTTGTGAATAAATTTAGATGAACTATGCAATCGTCTGATTTTGTTTTAAAGAGTAAAACACAACTTTTGTTAATTAATCAATTTAATTTAGATATGAAAGCTGAACTGAATTAAACTAATGATTTCGATTTGGTAGGATTCCAATAAAACGTTGGGTAAACATCAAATTTGATACCTAAAGTTTGCTAAAATATACAATTAACTATAAGTCAATTTAATGCCCAATTGAACTTTCGATATCCACCTTTACTACCTCGAGTAACTCTGTTAGATTTGTTTACCTATGTGGCATTTGTAACCAATGAGATATCGACATGTGGCAATAGTTAATTAGAAAACTCATTTATACCTAATTATATCCTAATCAAACCCAAATGTACATACTACTAAGTGAAAAAAAAAAAAAACCCAAACATTCAGATAACTCCTTGCAAGATGTTTTTGAAAGTAAAACAAGAAAATAAGGAGGATGAGAAGGTACAAGAAAGAGTAAGAACATGAGCCCATAGCCATATAATGGCCACCGATGCCTCATTTGGTGGATTTAGTCCAAATACTATGGTTCTTGGTGACACGAAGGAACTTGATAGTCTTTTGTTTACCAAATGTTGAAACCATAATCCTTAATGTTCATCCCCAATTCCTCTTCATCTTTGCTGCAAGTTTTAATCTTGGTTTAGACATTGAAGAGGAGCTTAGATCTTCAGTGCTTCGGTTATGGTAGAGGAGCTTAGGAGCTTGGTTCAAACATTGAGAGTCAGAGAGAGAAAGACCAAAGGAAAGAGGAAGTATCAAAGAAGGAAAGAAAAATCGAGAAGAAAAGAAAGGAAAAAGAAAAGAAAGAAGAAGACAAGGAGAATGCATCACTTGGATTAAATTTAACATATTTTCTTATGGGTTTTTTTTTCACAAAACTTATTAAAAGATTAGTGAAACAAACAAATATAGAAAATATGTGCAAAAAAAAAAAACAAAATGAATTAAACAATTCAAGATTCTAAAAAATCTAAGGTTTGAAAAAGAGGAAACTTTGATTCGAATAAGTAAGAGAAACCCTAGTATAATGACATACGTACACAATTTTGAGTAAGAAAAACACATAAATAGCATCAATTGAATTGAATTTTCTTCTATCTTATTCCTTTTAGAACTTTTTCTCACTAAATTCCATAAATGTGGTCACTTTCTTACTCCAGGATATTTTGGGTTTTAGATAGAATAAAAGAAAAATAGGTTGATTTTTTTTTTTTTTTTTGTGAGAGCTTATAGGTTAGAAAAAAGTTCAAACTTTTTCTTTGAATCTTCTCAAATTCATGAGATTAAGAATTTTTTATTTTCTTTCTCTTTTTTGTTTTTTTTTAAGTAGGTTGAGTTATACGTACAAGATAAGTCTTGGTTTGATTAGAATATAATTAGTAAAAATTAGTGTTTTTTAATTAATTGTTGCCCCATGTCAATGTTTCACTGGCTACAGACACCACATAAGCAAACAAATTTAACAAAGTTACACAAGATAGTGAAAAAAAACATCAAAACTTTGATTAAATATTCAATTGACTCTTTTAAAATATAGACAATTAATTGTATATTTTAGCAAACTTCATATACCAAAGTCCGACATTTATCCTAAAAGGTTACGGCAAAATGCTCCTTCAAGTAGGCGTTCCTAGAGCACTTGCGAATTTTGATCTTTGAGATTTGATTTTTGAAGAGCTTTTCCTTGGCTTAAATTAGTCTGTTGGTGCTCTTTTTAAAGCGCAAAGAAGCACCACAAAAAATGAAATCGAAGTTAGAAAACTGGATACTGATTTTAGTTGGTGCAGACTGCAACCTTCGAAGTCAAGCTATTTGAGGCATATGTCCTTGCTATTCAGTTGTCAGTATACTGATCTGATAGTGTGTGCGATATATGTGTGAAACCCAGTGATATGACCTTTGGTATAATGGTCATGTGACCTTTACTGGTTCTTGCTTTTTTAAGTCTTGGTGGACGTAGAGGGTTGTTTTAAGATGTTGAGATCATCGGTAAATGAGTTTAAAAAGTGAGCTTTATAAAAATATTTTATTATTATCATAATATAAAAGTTAGGTATTATATAAAAGTAAATAAGATTAATAAAAATATAAAAATAAGTAGAGGAACTTATATGAAAAATCTTAGCATGTTTGGGTATCAGGTTTGGTATCATTTTAATTTTATTTTCAAATTAAATTGATATTAAACCAATACATATATAATACCGATGAAAAACTAATAATTTTATTTATAAATTGATCAAACCGATCCAATACTGAATCAATATCGATAAGTTACCGATACAAATCCGATATAGGTAAAAATTTAATAATCCAAACAAACATAGTTTCTTAAGATGCTGATATGTCATTTAAAGAGCCTTATAAAGAAATTTTTTGATATAAATGTTCTTAATTAAGTGTGAGATTGGAAAAATAATAAAATAAACTTTTTTGGGCTAAAAAATAAAATAAATTTAAAAAGCTTCTTTCTTCTAATGGAGCGTTGAGATGATAGAAGTACGTGGGCTGTAAAATAGGAAATGAAATACTTATTTAATAAGCAATAATAATTATCAGATAGAAAAAGGTGTTATATATTATGGACGCTGAGTTTTGATCCTCGTCATCAAGTGGATATACTGTGAACTATGAAAGTTTCATTCAGCACATGACAAAAGAGTGGTGAAACGCTGCTGAAATTTAAAAAACAGAGGTAGGGAAAAAAGGGAAGGTGGAGTAGGCAATTTCAGTAACCAATACACATTGGTGATAAATGAGAAAGTTATCAACCTGGATGCTCTTAGTCTAGCATTGCTTGCTCTTCGTTTGAAATTTTGCTTGATTTTTAAAAGTAAAGGCTTATACCTCATTAGTTTCAATAACAATATTTTTCAGGAAAAATATATTTTTATTTTTTTTTTTCATGTTTGTTTAAAGAAAAATTAAATAATTAATGAAAAATATTGTCCTTTATTTTGGAAAACATAGACTCGTTTATAACTTATTTTTTAGAAAATAACTTATGGGATATAAGAGCGTAAGTCATTTTTCTATCGATCTACAAATTCATCCATCAAATATTTACTATCCAAAGAAATTTGTTATTAAATTTTTAATCTTTGTTGGTTAGGTAGATTTATTTCTTATTATATAATATATGTACTTTGATTTTTTATACTTAAAATAAATGAATCACCTAGAAGTTATATAAACAAAAATTACTTTCATAAACTTAGCCAAACAATTAAAAACATACTTATTTTTACGAAAACTTTTTCAATGAAAATAGTTTTCATTAACATAATTTTTTCTCAATAAAATGGGGTCTTATACTATTTCTCTGATATCAAGAGCTTCTAAAAGTATTAAACAAAGAGGTGTATTAAACACTTATAAACTCTTAAATATGAGGCCATCTTGTCCGATCATGTTGATGGTCAACTGATGAAATTATTATTTTAGAGTTATTCATTTTTAGTTTAGGATTACTTAATGTTAGTATCCCATCATATTAGGGCCTGTTTGGATTGATGTGTACCAAACAGACTCTGTATGAGCCCACCAGGAAGGTTTTGAAAGCAAATAGGTGAATTTCGGTTGATTCCTAATCAAATTAGACCTGTATCCAACTCTATACATGATCAAATTAAAAATTCTTAATTCCTTCCATCTTTATGTATCATTCATAAAATCTCTATCTCACCTCCATATCCAAAAATATGTATAGAATTTTATTGATGAGCATATTTAGACCAAGGGCTCCTTAAGCCCAAGCTAATAAAATTGTAACTTTTGGTGGCACGGGGCCACTCGACCAACCTTCGTATTAACTCAATCATTCCATCACAAGGTTGGTCAAAACCATAGAATGCCTAGTTTGCTTGGCTATTTATTTTTGCTTGGACCAACTCATTTGGTCCACAATATACTATGCCCTCTATTTTCGGGAAATGACTTAGTAGTATGCAGGCCATTAAGCAAATAACCCTTATGATTCACCACTACTTCCATGGTTCAATAACAGCTCTAAGTAATTGTTAATTAGCAACACACTATAGATATTTTCCAAAGACACCCTTGGAGAAGGGGGTTGGTAACATCTAGCTTGCATTATGTTATCTATACACCCATCTTTTCTATGTTGTACTAACTTGACCATTGGAGGGATGCATTTCAAGATCCATGTTCTAAACACTTTTCCAGCAAACTAAGGCATCAAAAAATTTTAAATAAAAAAATTCTTAAAGCATGTAATTGTTAATAGATGTCTGGATAAGAAAAACAATTTTATGAGTTCATAATATTGAATAATAAAATGAGTATTTAAAAATTAATCAGAAAAAAGCAGATTTGAGCTTAATTAAATAGACATGATAATTCTATATAGAAATTATAGAGGGGGCTTGGTCTCATCACAACAATCCAAAACAATCATTAAGTGGGCAAGAGAGCTCTTCATAACCACCGGCCCACAAGAACCCAAAATTGAGTTCCTAAGTTTTAACCATAGGCATTATAAAAAAAATTTTATGTGTCATAAGCAAGTCCTACAAAAGATGTTGCTAGTATAGCTTCTTCTCCAGCATTCCAATGGTTAATGATGAATCTGACCAAGAACAACTTTTTATAACCTTTATAGCAACTAAGTTCCAATCCGTAAAATTGGGGCCCCGCCCCATGTCGTTGCATATCCCATTATTAATATGAAATTCCAAAGGCATGTGATTTGAACGAGAAAGAGCAGCGGGGAAGCGGGATTTGGTCCATTGATCAACCGGTTCAATTAGTCATTTAGTCAGCCCTCTCGGAATACAAAAATGAATTGATTAAGTTAGTTAAGAATGTAAGGCAAGTAAAAAAGAGTAATCGATGTTCTCTTCTGCAATTCAATTCTTCAATCTTTCCAAACTATGGATTGAAAAGGCCACCTCTATTAGCAAGCATTAGATTGCCTTCCAAGTTTACAATATTTTTTTCATGTAATGTTTTGTAAAATTGAGATTAATATTTCATCAAATTAATTATCCGATAAAAAAATATGGAACCTTCATTCTCATATTGCGCTTCATAAGGAAAAACCTAAAACAAAAATTCTTAAAATTATCTAGTTGCTTCTCCGTTACAGGGTTTGAATTTCTACATTGAAAAGATTTCCAAAGCTTCTTGTTTTAAATTATTAGATGATTTAGATTCCATTTTACTCTCAAATGTTCAATTACTATGTCATCTCTAACACTAAGAGTGCATATGGTCCTATTCACTCCTTCAAACCAAATCCAATTAAATAGCATTTTTTAAGGATAATTGTCAAATTTGATATTCCAACCTTGCACAAAAATTTAATTTGGTTTTTGAACTTGAAGTGATAAATTTAATATCTATAGAGGATCATTTTGGTAATTGTACTTTTAGCCCAGTTTAATACCACGAACTGGTCTTCTAAGCTAGTGGCAGAGTTTAGAAAACTTAGTCTAATAAGGGATGTGATAGGGAGATTTGAATTGGTGGGCTCGAAACAAAGATTATTGGATCGATTCATTCTACTTTCAACCTAATTCGGTTTTCTTGTGCATGAAAAAATATACTAAAAATTATCTTTTTTCGCTAATTTGAGTTTTGTTTGACTAAAATAGGCTTAGAATAAAATAAGCCTATTTTTATTTAATATTAAAGACGGACTATATTAAAAAGAAAAATGGGCTTCTTTTATATTATAAAAGTCTTCATTTTATTCCAAGCCCATATCCAAAGCCTATGCCCACATAAATAAAAGAAGGGATGGATTCTGGCCATTGGATCTATAGAAGAGATCGAATGGTTGCAAGCAATTCGACATATCAACCGTCCATCCAAAAGTCATACAACGGTTATTACTAGTTTTCAACATCTATAAATAAGATAATTCTCTTCTTGTTTGGGGGTCATTCGGTATATTGCTAAGATCGAGAGTATCGCAGAAACTCTGTTAAAATAACTCTAAAAAGAATCAGAGCAACTACTTCATAACGAACGAGTCAAGAACGATTGAATCTATCTGGTTTAATCTTCTATCACACTCGCGTACTCGAGAAACCGGATTTACTTTTTTCTCCTCCCATGCCTCTTTCTGCGAGATCTTAGCATGTATCATTAGTTTAGGACTTCTCTTAAGTCGGCGCCACGTTTATCGTACGTGATTGGCTAGTTGCAACAACCTCACCATACAATATCCAATTAAACATTTTTTAGCTATTTTTGTTTACGTCAAAAAATAGAGTAACCGATGTTAGTAAGATAATAAAAATTATCACAAAAAAATTTAATTGAGTATTAAATCAATTATTTTAAAGTTCATGATCCAAATTGAATTTTATACTAAATTCAATTACCAAATTATAGATTTCCCTTCTTTTCTTCTTTTTATTTTTTTTCCCCTTTTTGTTAAGCCAATTCGATTAACGACAGGGTAGCTCTCCACATCTACACCGTAGCAGTGTTTCCAATCTCTTTTTTACTTCACTTAGACCCTCCTTCTTTTTATTTTTTTTTACCTTATTTTAAGCACTAATTAATTACGCAGACCCCACCTACTGCCTTTCTAATGAATTGCAAGCTAAAAGATCCTCGCACTTCCATTTTCGCAAATACATGGCGGCCCTCTTCTCCTTTTCTCTTCTCCATCGATCATGTACTAAAATGTTAAGTATAAATTAAATACACTTAATACATAGAATTCAACTATATTTCCACACAAGACGCGAATGGATTAGATAGGCTTTTTAAGTCTAATGGCAGATTTTCCCTTTTTTTTTTTTTAATAATAGTCAACTAGTTCGGTCATAATTAGGTTTTGTCTACCCTTAATCACAATTACCATATATGTCTGACGAAGTAAATAGTTGGTAAAATTGAAGGGAATTGTTTAAAACCATGATAGAGGTGAAAAAAAAAAGGAAACGAAAAAAAAAATGGGCTTAAATAAGTTAAAGCTATTTATTTGAAGTTTATTCGAGGCTAATTTAATTACACTCAAATCACAGTTAAATTACTCATGTGGTTTATAAAGTTGAACTATAATTCACAAAAACTAGTCATATGGTTCATCAAGTTATAGGTCATGATATTGGCTCCATGAATTTAAGGTGAGTTTCTGTATAAATTAAGTTAAAATATCAATCTTGTCTTAGATTAAAAAAAAAATGCATATTCTAATAATAAAACGACTCTAAATAATTCAATCAAATTGAGTTGAAGTTATCAATTAGTATCCCAGGTTGAATTCAAGGTGGGAATCGAAGTGTGAACTTCAATTTTTCAATTTAAACTTGAGTTCAAGTAAAATTGTATCTCAAGTTGACTATATATTCTTATAACAAAACAACTCTAAGCAGTTCAATTGGATTGAGTTCGATTAATCAATGATATCTCAAGTAGAAGTCATGCTCAAAATTAGAGTTAGAACTTTAGTATTTCAAAATTAAACTTAAATCTAAACAAAATATTACATCATCTCGATTATACTCCTTTAAGTAGGTACCTTTCATATGTTTAATTTAGCTAACTCCTTAATCAATGACAGAAAAATATTTTGATGAACAGTGTGCTAAGGACTCGGCAACTCACGTCCAAAATATTCTTCGAAAATTAATATGGACCGCTGTTTTTAATTTGGATGGGGCATTAAACTTTGAAAAATGATGAAGATGTATGCGATGCGAAACTTCCTTCCGGCTCGAAGTGTCTTGTTAAGATGTAGGCACCATAAAGGCGTAAACTGTGTAACTGGACAACTAATCCGGAATCAAAATTTGGAATAAAATCACGGGGAAATCGACACTTCTTCCGCCACATCGATCTCCAATACCAATATTCCCCCTACACCAAAAACCTAATTCCTTATAAAAACAATGAAAACAAAACCTAACCTTTAAAACAAGTAAACACACAGCTAGAGTCAGGGGTCCATACCCTTGAGCAAAAGTAAACACATTCAATCGTATATGTTGCTGCCAATGCTATTGAGTTGTAACCTCCACATTAGACGGCATCGGCAAACCCTAATCTAATGATATCAGTCAACCTGAAGCAAATTGCAAATCGCAAAAGACAATAGTACAAATTGAAACTAGGGCCACAAATGAGTTGAGACTATTTGTAAGCTATTCAAGTTCGACTTGATGATAATCGAGCTACTTAAGTAGCAATCAAGAGCTACTCAAGTAGTTATCGAGTTCGAGTTTTAAAATACTTGATTCAAGTAGCTCATGAGCATAATTGAGCTTTTATTTTTTTTTTTTATAAAAAATTCTAAAATTTATGTTTTTTCTATTTTTAAAGTTTATTTTCGTACCTTGTTCTTTTCCTTCATATCTAATTTTCCATATTTGTTATATTTAAAACCATATCAACTAAAAACTAAACTATATTCCCAAATCCTAATTCAGTTTTTAGTCTAATTGATTTTTTATAAGAATAATCAAGTTTAATCAAGTTGAACTCGAGCTTATCGAGTATTAATTCAAGTCGATTCAAGCTTAAATATCAAACGTCAATCGAGTTCGAGTCGTTTTTTCAAGTTTCGAGTTTTATATTTGACTCGAGTTTGAACTTGACATTTTATCGTCTTGACTCAACTCCTTTACAACCCTAATTGAAACCTCCATTATTAAATTCACCAAATACTCATTTCGATTTTTCATACCAATCATTGATTTTTCACTCACAGTAATGCGCAATGTTCGATTGAAGCCAAGCATATGGGATAATAATGATTTAATGAAAAAAGAGAGATTTTTATATTCATATTGCGGTGATTAAGAAATAAGTGTGACTAAAAGGGGGAAATGAAGTGAAAAAAAGATTAGGATTGTGAGTTTGTGGATGTGGACTAACTTGTGAATGTCGTGTTAGGATCGTGTGGGAATTGAATGGCGCCACACAAAATAGGTAAAGAAAGAGACAGGTTTTTATAGTACTATTACAAAGACCTCCTCTCTAAAAGAGAAGAGGTTGTGTAACAAACACTAATCTTTCTTGAAGAGACAAGGTTGTCTACTTATGACCTCGTTTCTTAAAAAGATGATTTCAACTTGCCTAAAATTGAGATTATTTTGAAAATACACTAGGAATACTTAAAAGGAGGGGTGAATTGAGCATTCGCCCAAAAAATAAAATAATCGATTTGAAATTAGCCGATTAAAAAAACATGGACTTGTAGCAGATAAATAAACAATAAATAATGTGTGTAAAATAAAGGAGAGGGATAGAGAAATATAAGTCAAAGAAATAACGTGAATTTCGGCCTTTTGCCTACTCTCCACGGTCCACCAATGCCTCAAATTGAAGTCTTCACCATCGTTTCAATTAATCTCAAATTTGAAGCTCAAGCTGAGCAAAACAACAGTTTACTCCACTTTAGGAAATATAATATTTCCTACACTTTACTAGTTGCTTTGTTAAGGATTTACAAATAAAGAAATAGAGCACTAGTATAATTTCCTCTCTCTTAATTAAGATATACAAATTGATGAATAAGAGGATAGGGAAATTAAATATAAAGATTAGTTTGTAAGTTTGCAATTAAAGGCTCTAAAAGATGTATCAAAAGTTATCTGAAATTTCAAGCCAATGAGTATTTATAACTTTCAAAGAAAATCAAATATCCGTTAGAGAAATCATTTGTCAAACAGTTGTAATAAATACACACAACGGTCAGATTTATGACACTGGGTCACCGGTGTCACGTACTACCCCGACCTTCTTCGGATTGGCTACCGACTTAGTGCGTCGACCACAGCAACGTGCAAGAGGGTATTGTCCTCCTTGGCATGGGCACATCCTAGCTACAGGCCTACGTAGATCGAACCCATGACCAAGGCCTTTTGTTTGCCTTAAAGATAACGTATGACAGCTGGTCTCAAAACCAACGGCTTGCTAGTTTTCATTCTCTAAGAGTCGTGCCTCAAAGATCCATTTTCGCACCTCGAATAGAGGCCTTGATTGCTTTAGCCTCTGAGTCCCATACACACCAACCCACCGGTCCCATATGCATCAGCTCGCCGGTATGTCTTTTTCTTATGTCGCGCCTTAAGTTTGTTATCTTCGTGCCTTGCATCAAGCCTTAAATTTTGGGCTTGATTATTCGAAAAAACTTGACCAGCTCACTGGTCCAATCTCTACCAGCTTACCATGATCCTGCAAAATTGATCACATTGTTACATACAAGGCAGATCTGTATTTGATTCTTATCAAAAGATCATAACTTTTTGTACTCATCAAAATCACAATTGAGATAAATTTTTTTAATACATTTTCATCCCATTAGTATTTTTATAATTTTTTTAATTAATAATATTAATTTCCTTTTTCCTAAAAGCACCAGTCTATCTACTATAGCTCTTATACTTCTATTTTGTTCTTACTGTGGTTAAATTTGTGCAATTTCACATTGTAGGTCTGTGACAACCCTTATGAACCTACTCTCTAGGTTGTAATCAAGTCCATTTGATATACTATAGTTTTGAGCTCAAACACAGAGAGTCTGACTCTAACTTGATTGAATCTAAAACTCTTCGGTTGACAATGACTTAAATTTGCAATCAATAAGTGCGAACTTAACTTCTTTAATCTTGCCTTGGCTTGATTATATTGAAAAGTACTTTCATTTCTATAATATCCCAGATTTTAGGACATTTATAAGCCATTACTCATCCTTTAGGAGTGTAGACATGCTAAGGCTGAAAACCTACTAAAAACCCACAATTTACATCATCAATAACTCCAAAATCACTCAAATATTAATAACTCCAAATAATGTCATATTACATATTTGTACTCATAATGTAACACCCTAAACTAAGAGTATTAACAGCCCACCACGTATCCTCACTTGATATAGACACACTAAGACTTGGATTCTATTAAACCACAATTAAAACACAGTATAACTCCAATGTCTCACATTTAAGGGAACTTCTAAAACATTAATATCATTAATTAAAACTTTCGAACAACTTAGTTGGCATAAACTAAGCGCCAACTTACATCAAACTTAAAACATCATATGAAAAATCTTAAGATATAAAAAATCATAAAACTGATATCCAAATTCCAAAAGTCTACAACTCTAGCTATCTCATAATTATATTCATTTTAGAAATCAGCTGGAAAATCTACTCCAGTATTGTCATCCCCATAATATATGTATACATCATAACCAGTCAAGTCAAATACCACTGGATCATCATATGTTGTTGAAAAATAAAAAGGAATGAGCATAAAAGCCAAATACGCCAAAACCACAACCACGTGCATATGAATAAACAACATACAGATTCACATGCAATTAGGTAATAAATGTAGTAATCACAATCTATTATCTTTTAATTAGCTAGGCAAACAACACAATTTTGAGCTATTTGCAACTAACCATAAACCTAGAGTAGCTCATGACTCCATGAAAACAATTATATGTACATAGATACATATAAATATATACTAGTGTTGGGTATTCTCCACACACTTTAAGTACCATACTCATACTTGTACCACTCCTAAACTACTAGAATCATCATGGCGTCGTTCTATTAATACTGGCACTCCTGATCCACTAGACGTAGCCAAACACTAGTAACAATCAATTTAAGCTAGATAACATTAAGTTCATTTGCAGTTTCTAAGCCTACATTCATAAACAAAAACTAAGGTAAGAACGTACCTAAAACAACGTTTGGAATAAATAACTTAGCTTCACCAAAAACACCTGAATACAAACAAACACTAACTCGAAACTTGATTTAAATAAGAAAACATACTTCTAAGTTCATTTAGCCTCCTAAACTATTAGGAACTGCAACTACTCTAGATATAGATAAGTCTTACCACTTGGATTTAGGAGTACTAGATATTAAACTAAGAATTTAGGTGTTAAGAAATATCAAAACAAGCATTAAGAAAAGACAACACAAACCCTCTACTGATCATGCCCCTGATAGGGTGCGTGATAGGCTGTAGAAGGGAAAAACACGACATAAGACCTTTGTCATGCCCATTTTAGGGGGCATGACAGTTATCGCAGCCCCTGTAATGGTCGTGATGTGGGTGATGATAGCCATCATGGCCGCAATCGATCTCAGTTGCCAACACCAAGGGGATCACAAACCTTGTCACGGGCATGACCCTCTGTCCATACCTCCTTCTCTCCAAAACGTGAAAAGCACAAAAAAAAACCATTTTCTTGATTTTAACCCAGACCAAACTTCCAAAACATATTTATTAGCACAAAACATCATTATAACCATATTACCTAAACACAAACGATGTTCCTTCCTCCTTTGATCGCAATACAATAAAATCACCAATAAAGAAACTTAGGGTTTCTCAAAACTCCTCTAAAAGATCGAATCCTTTTCAACAAAGATGAAGCTTAGAAAGATAATCTTTCCTCATCTTCAAAAGAACCAAAGGGAAGAAATCTTACCTAGCATTTTGATTCTTGTTCCATAAAAACCCCCGCCTTCTTTAAAATATCATAAATAGTTCATGTAGGTTGAGCGCCTTTTTCAAGAAAATATAGAATAGCAGGAATATTTCTTCCTTGAAGCAAAATATAGTCTTAAGGGAGTTTTAGGGTTGGCTCCTTGTGAAACTGCTTAGAGAGAAAATGTATGTTTTAGATGACGGAGAAAAAGAGGTACATTTTTATTATATTTGTGTGGACTATTTTGCCCTCTTATTTAACGACACATGACACCCTTACTCTTCCTTATAGATTATTTATTTTTTATATTACACATTACAGCCACATAAATCTCATCTCATAATTTATATAAATTCAACTAACAAATACTAAAAAAGTTCTCCATAACATTGCTGTAGAAGTCATATATTATATCTAGAATGTTTCTCTATAATCAACTCTAAGTGCTTATTTCATAGACCATCGCATGTCTTTTAATCATCATAAAAAAGTCTTCAGTATTAGCAATATTCTCGAACCTACAAATTTGTTGCAAAAAACAATATAATTGTTTGTGTGTACCACTTATACTTGTGAAAATAAAAGAATGTGTTGGCGTACTGTATAGTATGCCACAAACACACATGTGTGATCAATCAAACATGCATTCATATGCAAATATATCAATAATGCAGCATCCATCATTTTATCATCTTTATTTTAAACCGAGCAAACAATATAAGGATAACTCAATACCCCACCACACATGACTATAATAATATATATATGATATTAAATACTTCCCAACATCGATAAGTCCATAACCAAATATTGAGTATTCCCCAACATCCATGATGCTAAAACACCTAGATCTACCCAAATCATTTCCATACACAACTCCACTCTGGGACAGCATCACACATGGATTATTGGGTTGCGACGATAATAGTATGGATACCCCTAACCTATAATTAGAAAACATGCACAAGTAACACCCAAAAGAACTTATAGCTAAATATTCAATTAATTAGTTTATGTTTCGACTGTAAATGAACGCAAGCAACAAGTATGGTGTACGCGTATCTAGAATATTGATCTGTCTCATGTTCTATAATCCTCTAACCTAGTCTATATATCAAATAGTCATTGGAACCACTTATGCTTCTACACTCATGTAGGATCTACACTTGTATAGTCTTCATTTATAACTTGCTAGAATCTAAGTTTTTAAAGTCTTAGAATATAGGTAAATTCTTATAGAAAGATATTAAATAGGTTTTAATTAGTTTTGTAAGGGAAAAATTATTTTAGTTGGAAAAACAAAGTGCACTGTTAGCGCACAAGTTGGTGCACAAACTAGTGCACTTCATGATGCACTTTCAAACATAAAGTTCCAAGACACAAAGAGGTATAAGTCCTAGTGCATGAGGCCATGCATAGGTTTTGCACTTCTAGAGTACCATTTTTGTCATTTTAGAGAGATACAGGACCAAGTGAGCGGCTCATGCATTGATCATGCACTTAAAGATTGTATATGTTTGATATTCAAGGAGGTACACGACCTAATACACAAGTTTGTGCATGGGCCGTACACTTTAGAAATCGCATGTTTTATACTCAGAGAGATAGATGGCTTGGTGCATGAGCTCATACATCGCTCATCTATTTGCCAAATCCATCTCTTTTCATGAAAGTTCCCTCATTTGCAAAACAAAATGTATTTTAATCCTTCTTAAGCTTATTTTATCACTTTTTACTCATGATCATATGCAAGTTTATCCACCTTAGCAAATCCTACAATCAAAGTATTAAAACTCATATGAAAATTCATTTTACCTTTTGTAGATTCCATCATATCTTCATCCTTTCCACTTTCTAAATCTTTACCCTTAGAAATCTCTCAAGATATCTCAACAACTTGTTATTTCCCTATAAAATATTAATGTCAACACTAAAATGCTAAAATTCCATTATTTAGGTATTCGTCTTCTTAAGAATGGTAAGAACTAAGAAGAGAAGAGAAGACTTTACTTACCATAGTACTTACTTCAAGTAGAACTTCAGGATCACAAGTCTTGACTATAGAAGGACAGGGACCATTTTGCAAAATTTTGATGAGATAAAAGATATCAACAGCTTTAGAATTTAAGTGAACCAACATATCTTTTGAATTTCATAGTGAATGGCATATTCGCTCTTATTTTAAAATCCTAAATTTACTTTTGTACCCTTGTATTTACATTAATTATTTTTAGTGTTTTTCAATTTTAATTACATTAGCCCTGGAATTAATTAATATTCAAACATAATTGAGCTCAATATATTGAGTTTATGACTTAGTTTAGCCAAATATTATAAAAATTAAACTCGAGTCAATAAAACACTTGAATAGTTCAAGCTCGAGTATAACTCAACTAAGATAGATGTGAATGTCTGTCACATTTACATCCTCACTATTGTAGAAACAATTTATTGAGGATGATTACGATATAGAGAACATTCTTTTACCATCAAGTACAAATTAGAAATGGACAAAAAAAAAGTACAAATTAGAAAATATATGTTTTAACATTCAAACTGAAAAAAAAAAAAAAAAATCACCACATAGTTTATACATAGAATGTATATTTTCCACTAAGTGAAAAAATAATAAAAAAAAAGAATAAATGTTATCATCGGTTATGCATATATACAGAATATGTTCGGATAATGTACAATTATAGACCGCACTTATGATAGTGCTAACGCATTTGTAATGCGGAGTCGACAACATTCTTTATTGGCCAAAAAAAAATATTCTGGGTACATTATTTTTAGCTTGTGCTAAAAATTATAGATTCTTTACATACACTCAAAAGTAAACATACGCCCTCGTGGCTGTAACTATCTCGATTTTTCTTTAAAAAGTTTAGATAAAATTATGAGAACTCATCCATTTTGGTGGCTTCAGGTCATGCGTGAATTAAAAATTTCAGTGAAAGGTACACAAATTAATCTGTAAATAACATGTTAAATTCCCAATGGGAAAAAAAATAGCATTTACTATGAATAAATAAAGCTCCAAATAGTGTACTTACCTCGAGAATAACTAAGTAATTATAGTTCCTAAATGTTCGTCGCCCAAATCGAGTAGCAATCTTGATTCTGAGGACATTGTGAGGAATTTTCAAGAACCAAAGCCTCATCTGCTCTTTCCATTTTCTAAAATTCGAGACATGTGAGTATTGAAGTACGAGAAAAAAAAACCCCAAGGATTCACACTATATAAATTTCTATGCCAACAAGTCCATGCCCAAGACTTCACAAGAAGTAGGGTTTTTTTAATTGATTTACCGAAATAAGTACTAGATTATGGCATTGGATCTTAGCAAATCACGAGAAATAATTTGATGGGGGAACATATAGATGAAGATAAGAAGGTAAATAGGAGGACGGGAGATATAAGTGGGGACATATAAATGATGACATGAAAAAATTATCAAGTAATTCAAAGACTTTTAAGGATAAGAGCTTATGTTAATCATGCAGCAGAGGATGATGATAAAGTTTACTAAAATTTATTTAAGATATTAACTAAAAAAGATAAGATTAATAATATGCTTAATTAACTTTACGAGGATGGAATAAGATAATTGTTCTGTTTTCCTCAATGTAATATGAAATTTCATTGATGAAATAACATTTTTATGGAATTATTATTACTACAAAATAACGTATTGTAATTCCTCTGTATGACAAAGAAATAGCTATTCTTTAGTTTTATCTAGCATATTTCCATTTCAATCATTAAAACCTTAAATAAACTATAAATAATGGTTATAATTACTCTATTTCATTCGTTAAAAGTTCTCATTCTATTTTGTCTTAATTTATTCCGTTAATTGAACATGTTATAAATGAAAAAGAAATTATGAAGATATTGGTAAAGATAAAAAGGTGATAGAATAATAGGAATATGAATCAGGCCACCTGGCATATGATTAATTAAAGACCTTTGAGCATAAGAGTTCACCTAAATGGTGCAGTAGGAAAGAGAAGTTCTTGTACGTGAACCCTTCTATAGAATTATTTAACGTTAGAGGATAATTACAAATTTTTAACGACATTTACGATTTTAAGAAAAATAACAAAATAAAAGGAAAAAGAAAAGCAAATCTGCAAAAGAGACAAATAGGTATATTACGTCGAGAAATATAAATATTTCAAAGCAAGTAATGGTATTCATATTTTAAGTAGTTAAGAAATGACCCAATTTTTAAAGATAATCTCAAGATTAATTTCACTAACGGTACTCGAACTTTTCATTATAATAGTTTTGCACGTGAAAAAAAAAAGTTTAGCCCATAACTATACCCGAACTTTTCAAAAACTTCATTCATGGCACATCTAGACGAATTCTGTCCGTTTTTCATTAAAAAGATGAAATGAACACAAAAAAAAAAATAATAAAATAAAATTTTATTTTTTGTCCAGCTTGGCTTTTTTGTCATTTTTTAATGCTCTCCTCTCTCTCTCTTCTTCTTTTTTCTTCTTCTTCTTCTTCTTCTTCTTCTTCAATGAAAAAAAAAAAAAAAAACAAAACCTGCAAATATGAAAATTCTAGATCAACATTAAATTAAAAAATGACTACAAAGTAGTAATTTAAAAAAAATAATAATAATAAGGTTCATGAAGGTGGATCTCTCTGGAGATTTGGAAAAGGGCTCTCCACCATGCCTATCTGATGAGGAAGCTCGAGCTACCAAGAAAGTGAAAAAATAAGGAACCAAAAAAAGGGATAATGGGAAAGGCAATCTTTCAAAGGTAAATTTATGCAATCTACAAAAAAAGTGTGGATCTAGAGGAGGAGTTTGGGGAGATGGAGCTTAATGATGATGATGTTTCTATTATTGCTGGAGTAGAGATTCCAGAGATTCATTTCTTTGATCGTGTGAGAGGGCTTTTAGTCAAATCTATGGAGAAAACTGTGGTGGTACGCTTGTTGGGCAAGAATATTGGGTATAGGGCACTCTACAATAGGATTATGAATCAATGGAAGCCCCAAGGTGATGTTAAAGTCATTGATAGAGAAATGGGTACTACCTAGTGCGTCCGACTATGTTGGATAATTATTTTATAGTGATCTTATGTGGTCTCTGGGCTGTCATGGGACATTATCTAACTGTGCAGCCATGGAGTGTCAATTCCAATACAAGAGAGGAGAATATTTCATCCATAACTGCTTGGGTAAGATTTCCTGTAGTGCCAATTCATTACTATAAGAAAAATGTTCTTAGGGCCATTGCCAGTCTAATGGGAAAATTTGTTAAGATTGATCATATTAATATTACCATGCAGCGAGAAAAATTTGCTAGAAGAGCTGTTGAGCTTGACTTAAGAAAACCATTAATATCTAAAATTCTTGTAGATGGTAGAATTCAAAATGTTGAATATGAAGATTTACCTTTTGTTTTTGGTCATTGTGGACGATACGATTGCATAAATAATTCTTGTGCCTACAAGGATACATCTGTTAGCTATCAAAATGCAATTGAGTATTCTCAAGATGTTAATTCTAGTGATCAACGTAGGGTAGGGTAGGACACTAAGAGAAAAATTCTAGGCCATGGATTCATGCTCAGAAAGGGGGAAGGAAAGGCTATAGAAAGGGAGGTAATTCTCTGAGTATCTCTGGTAAGGAATTGTCAAATGGTAATTTTCATACTCAGTTTATTGTTTTGGCTAATTTAGAAGAGAAAGATCGAGAGGCAATTTTGGAAAATCAAAACCAAAGTATGGTAATTGAAAACAATATAGATTATCGAGTTGAAAATTTGATCCAATCCATTAATAGAGATGAAAGAAGTCAACCTTCTAAGGGAAGTTTTGAAAAATCTAGAATGCAATATTCATCTGAAGGAAATAATAGGCCTATCAAACCGGAGAAATCCCAAGATAACAAGAATCAATCCCCTAATGTCATTCACACTAGTGAAAAGCTAAATTCTTCTTATGAATCCATCCAAGATAGAGTTTTGAAGCTGATTGGACTTTAGTCCTCCAAAGTAGTTAAGTCTAATTTGTTACATAGTTTTATGCATATTGTGGTTGTGATGAAGAGTCTAGAGTCCTCTATGAAGGATGTATTATCTCTTTCCCAAATTTCCAAAGATTTCCTAAAGAAATCTATTCTTCGAAGATATGGAAACATGGGTGAGCTCCGAATAAGAATAGGGTGGTGCAATTGAAGAGCAATTAACATTTAAAAATGTGGGGCTCTTTAGCAGTTAGATCAAAAGGCAAAAACAAATTTGAAAGGTTAAAGGATCATCTTGATATGGATATTTGATGTTGATGCTCAGTCCAGCAATTGGAGAATATTCATGAGGTTGAAGTTGCTACTAATGTTTAGTTAGCTAAAGGTATACATTTATCTTCTTTCCTCTTTTTTGGTTAACTCGATGAGTTATATGCTTGTTTAGAACTACCAAAGGGCAGCTAAAAAGGGATTTATGAGTATCTTAAAATCCTTTGTTCATTTACACCATATTAGCATTGTCGCTTTGTTAGAGTCTTGGATTAGTGATGATCAAGCGACAAGGGTAATTCAGAAGTTGGGATTTGAAGCTTTGCACTGTACTGAAGCGGATGTCTTTATGGGTGGCATTTGGGTACTTTGGTACAAGGAGGTTAGTGCACAGGTAATAGAGAATAATTAGTAGTTCATGCATGTAAGAGTATGTATCCCTAATCTTCATGCATTTACTTTTACCATTACCATTATTTATAGTCCTTCTCCTCTTGTTAGAAGGATTCTTTGGCAGAAGCTCACTGAATTATCATAGAACTCTTCAGACCCTTGGTTAATAGTAGGGGATTTTAACACAATTGTGAAAGAGGAGGAGAAACTAAGTTTTGCTAATCAAAGGTATTTAGTTTGTAAGAGGTTTAGATCTTGGATTACTAAATGTGAAATATTGGATTTGGGCTTCACTAGTCAATAGCTTACTTGGGCTAAAGGATCTTGTTTTGAAAGGTTAGATAGAACCATAGTTAGAAATGGATGGCATGACTATTTTAATAATACTTCAATGAATCACTTGCCAAGGATTAAATCTAACCGTTCTCCTCTACTCATTAAAGTTCAAAGTTAGAATTTTATTCTAATACAACCTAAGCAATTCAGGTATGTGGTAGCTTAGACTACACAATCTAATTGAAATGATTTTATTTCTAGTGTATGGAATTATGGTATGGCTTTTAATGAAATGCTTGGAAAACTTATTATGTAATCAAGTAAGTAGAATAAGTAGGTCTTTGGAAATATTTTTTTTTTTTTTATATAGAAAAAGAAGGATTCTAGCTAGATTAAATGGTGTTCAAGAGGCTCTCAATAAATACCCCATTAATAACCTTTATCATATTGAGTGTAGTCTAATGGCAAAGTATGAAGGAATTATGACTCAAGAGACGATGCTTTGGTGACAACGTACTAACCAAAATTGGGTGGCATTTGGTGATAGAAATTTAGGTTTCTTTCAGAAAATTGCTAGTTCTAAAAAAGAGCATAAGAAGATTCAGAAGTTGAGGCTGGAAGATGGGAGATGGTGTTCAAATCATACTATTCTTAAAGAGAAGGCTGCTGGTTTTTTTTTTTTTTTTCAAGAATGTGTATATTGGTAAGGTTTTAAATGGGAATAATTGTCAGCTCCAGGGTAGCTTTCCTCAATTATCTAAAGAATAATTGGTTGAGTTATATAAATCGATCTCAAGCACAGAAATTAGGAAAGCAGTCTTTGAGATGGAACCTTATAAATCCCTTGGAATTGATGGATTTAATGCCCACTTTTTCCAAAAGAATTGGAATATTGTGGGTAATTCTTTCTGTAATATAGTGGAAAAAATGTTCCAAGAAGGGAGGGTAGAAAGTTTTGATTAATCATACTTGATCTACCTAATTCAAAGGTAGAGAACCAGAATGTTTTAAGCACTTTCGTCCCATCAATTTATGCAATGTTAGTTTATAAAGCAATTACTAAGAGTGATTGCCAACAGTATGAAGCGAATCATGCCCTCTTTAATCAATCTAGCTCAAACTAGTTTTGTGGGAGGAAGACTTATTGTTGACAATATTATCATTGACTTAGAGAAGGCTTATGATTGCCTTCAATGGATCTTTATTCAAATGGTTTTGGAAGACATAAGGCTGCTGATGGTAAAATCCTTGCCAATCGTAGTTTAAATTTATAAAATCCCTTTCTTAAATCTACTACGAAGGAAAATAGGTAGTGAACCTATCGAATTGTAATATAGTGTTTAAACCGAGGTCGTCCACGAGGAAGGAATAAGTACTAGTAATCAATCTAAATTCCACTATTTAGCAAATCAAGAGAGAAATTAATTGATTAACACTATCAACTAAGGAAATTACTAATCTAATGAACTAATAACAAGATCACTCCAAACAACAAGCAAGATTTAGAAAATCAATGACTAAAAAGACCTAGATCTTGGCCTTCATCTAATTTCATTATGTGAATCATAGAACACTAAAGATTATCCGAATTGAGTTCTTACACCATTGAGTTCTTTAAACAAATTAACAATCCTCTCAAATTTATCAGCTTATCTAATCTTAAATCGATTAATTAAAATCTCTCCTTTAACTAATTATAACCTAAGATCGCATGAAGCTCTGGAACTCAAAGAAAACAAAGAAGATATGGAATATTCTTGCAACCTATCTCTAGATCACAATCAAATATCATCAAATTGCATAGATCTATTCATGAAAGTAATTTCTCAATCAACTTAAACAAAATCAGACATAAATTGCATTCTAGATATACAAATCTAAGAAACCAATCAAGAACATACAATTTGAATGTAAGATCATCAATTGGAATTCATTAAGATCAAGTCCTCAACACATGATGAAATTAAAATCCGAACACGATCTAGATCTACAATATACTTCTCCATAGAGATAACAGGGAACAAATGAAATTCAAAAGAAGAGATTGAATTCATGAGTGCAACCCTTAAAATTGAAGCTCAGTTGATGAAATTGGATCTACGAATTCGGATTTAATCTTCACTTGAGTTCTTCGTAACTTGTTTTCAACCAAAATCTCTCAAAACCCATAGAGAAAATATGTATGAAAAATGTGTGTGATGGAGCGTAACTAACTCCCCTCTCTCTCCTCTCTGCTTTTTATTTATATCTCTCTTTAAAATCAGAAGCAAAAGAAAGTTACGTGATCGAATACGCCTAATACCACGCCCGTGATAGACACTGGGCAAAATACTAAACTTTACCATGCCCCGTGGCAATGGGCGTGGTGGTTACTGAGCAAATCACTTCAGAAATCTATGCCGATATGCCACTCACCACGGGCCATGGTGCATTCTAGTCTTGATATTACTCCTACCACGAGCCTTAAGGAGAAGAAAGTTCATGCGAATCTTCTTTTTCTTGTCAATTTTGTTTGATTTGATCATTTTGTACTTTGTTGCCTAAAATCAACAATTTAGTGGGTGAAGTACTAATTCTATATGATTTTTACTCAAATTATCAACTAAAAAAGGCTCAAATCACACTAGAATTAAAAGTGTTAAAGCATTTATCAGCTACCAAAGTATTTAAGGAAAGTGATTTTGAGTTGTGTGTCCTCCAATACAATGCAGGTGCTATAGGATGATGATTCTAGTTCTCCCTTCAATCCTAATAGGGGTGTGCATCAAGGTGACCCAATATCACCTTATTTATTTGTTTTATGCATGGAAATTTTGTCACAAGCTATTTGTAAAGCCATAGAACATGGGGAATAGAAGCCGATTGTGTCTAGAGAAAATAACTTATCTATTTCACACCTATTTTTTGCTAACAATTTAATTCTATTTGCATAAGCATTGATTGATTAGTTACAAAGTATGAGAAGACTTCTGAATATGTTTTGTAGTGCTTCTAGCCATGCTATTAACAAAGAGAAGTCTCTTATGTTCTGCTTAACTAATATTAAGCTTAGAGTTGCTAATGAGCTAAGGTCGATTATAGGAATCGGATTGATTAATAATTTAGGACATTACCTTGGTGTTCCATTGCTGTATGATAAGGTTACCAAAGCAAAGCAACCTATAGTATACTGGTTCAAAAAGATTCAAGAAAGAGCCCAAAATAGGCAAGCTCAAAGATTTGCTCTAGCAAGAAGGGTTACATTGTGTCAAATAGTCCTTTCTACAATCCCAATATATACAATGCAGTCGATAGGGGTCCCTAAATCCCTTTGTGAGTCCATTGATAAGACTAAAAGGAGGTTTATTTGCGGATGAACGAATGATAATGTTAAGCTGAATTTGGTTAATTGGGAAAAAAATTTGTCAATCGAAGTCTTGTAGAGGATTGGCAATTAGGAAGATGCGATCGATAATGAGGCTTTACTACTAAAATTAATTTGGGGAGTTCTTTCTGCATATGGAGAATTATGGACTTGTGTTCTTAGAGTTAAATATAAGATTCCTAATAATGTTATTATAGTGTAGATTTCAATAAGGAATGTCTCGTATTTGTCGAGGAATCTTGCGAAGATTTGGCATGTTGGGTTGAAGGGTTTGTAGTGGATTATATGTAATGGTCAAAATGTGAATATCTAGGGGATAGATGGGTTGATGCATGTTTCAGTCTAGGGGAAATGGCTCACTCTCGAATTCCTAATGGGGACCAAGAAAATAAAGTTAGTGATTAAGTTGATTCTAGTGGTTCTTGGGGTTAGCAAAGAATCCAGCCTTTTCTACCTCAACAAATTATAGAAAGAATAGCAGCGATTTATCCTCCAACTTCATATATGGATTCTGATCATCTTATTTGGAGTAACTCGGCCTCTAGTATGTTCACAACTTCCTCTACTAATAAACTTTTATGTAGTGATAAGTGGAATGTTGAGGATAAAAAATGGGATGTAGTGTGGAAATGGAGGAGTCTGAAAAGAATAAAATCCTTTTGTTGACTTGTGTTACATGATATTCTGCTCGCAAATGCTAAACGAAAGTAAAGACATCTCATGAATGATAGTAGCTATGCTCTTTACAAAGCATATGAAGAGGACATTGCCCATATTCTCAAAAAGTGTCATAAAGCTTTAGTTGTTTGGTATAAACTTGTTCCTCATGATATATTGGCTTTTTTTTTTTTTTTTGTTGCTGATTTTGGGTAATGGTTTAGGAATAATTAGCTTGCGATTTGTTGACAAATGATATTCCTTAGAATATTGTGTTTGGTATATCTTGTGGGTTGTTGCATACATGGTGTGACAAAGAGGTTATGGGTGGGGAAGTGATTCTTGACAATGGGATAGTTCACCAAATTATAGCTTAGGTGAGGGAGATTTTTTTTATGCTTTTAAGAAGATCAATATGGTAAATAGAAAGAATCCGGATAAGCAGGAATGTTGGATTAGGTGGACTATAGCATTTGTAGGATGGTATAAGCTGAATATTGATGGTGCAGCAATTCAAAGAAATAAAATTGTGGTGGCAAGAGGGATCATTGGAGATTCTAATAGACAATGGAAATGAGGGTTTTATTGAAGAGTAGCTATGGGAATTCCTTTGTAGTTGAACTTTGGGGTGCTTTACAAGGTTTGCGTTTGGCTTGGCACCTACGAATTAAGAAATTGATCCTTAAAATTGTTAACAAGTCCATTGTTGACTGGTTTTTAAAACGCTCTAATGATGGTGAGCATCACTGAAATCTTAGAAATCCAATTTGGAAGCTGCTTAATCGTGATTGGGAGGTGAGAATTCAACATGTTTATAGAGAAGGTAATCAATGTACAAATACTTTAGCTAAAAAGGCTTTGGACATGGAACTGGATTAATGGTTACTGGAGTCTTCCCAGGTTTTATGATTAACTTGGTTCAGCAGGATCTTATTGGAATGTCTTTTAGAAGGATGTAATCCAAGCCAACTTTTGTCTCACCCTTGATTAAAAAAAAAAAAAAAAAAAAACATAGTAATTCAAAATTTTCATCTCTCTCGTCCTCTATTAAGCTCTAATAACAACCATTAATGGTGGCGTTAATGAGAATTTAACCGGGATGAGAAATTCCATCGAAATCCACTATCCTCTTAAATATAAAAAGGAATATATGTCTATAATCTCCATGCATCATTTCATAGTTATTGCACTTATCTCAGACTTATTTCCCATGTATATATATTTGCTAATAAGGCAAATAATCTTCTTATAGAAATGTGACTCCGATTTATATATATGAGACTTTCCCAAACAGATTTAAATCTTCCAAAATTAAGTCCTACAAAACATCAAGGATCCATCATGGCATATAATAAGAAAATTTAAAATCTTCAACCATCCAATTATAAAAACATCACTGATTTGTCTCTAATAAAACTTCTGAGTATCCATGTCACAATTAAAATTCCTCCCACCACATGTTCATGACCAATTTTTAAGGTTTTACGTGTTGCCATCGGCTATTAAATCACGGATTACATTAAGTGTGTGTGTGTGTGTATAACTGAAAGCACAACTTAAATCCATCTTATTAGCCACCGGGACATATATCTATATATATATATGTATATATATATATATTTTTTTTTCATTGAAATCAAAAGCAATTGGAGCGATCCTTCTCTAAAATATTTTGTTATAGATATATATGTATATATCATTTCACGTCAACCAAATCACAATCAGAACTTCCAGAACAGAAAAAAAAAAATAGATTAAATTTTTTTTTTAACAAAATCGAAGTATAGCGAAGACATTTTTCCCTATTTTGAGTTTTTTTTTTCGGAGGTGAAGAAGATAATGATGATAATGATGAAGGAAAATAAGCATAGGAAGGAGAGAGAGGAGTGGAGGGAGAGAAGGGAAAGTAAAAAAATTATTATTATTATATTATTATTATTATTATTATTATTATTATTATTATTATTAAAAAAAGCTAAGTTAGACAGAAAAAATAAATTTTTAATTATGGATAAAATCCATCCAGATGTATCATTGATGAAATTTTTAATAAGTTTGGGTATTTTTATGGGTCGAATTTTTTTAGGTGCAAAACTATTAAATTGAGAAAGTTCAAGTACCGCTAATGAAATTAACCCATAATTTATATAACGTATCAATTTTTCAAATTATTATAAAAAGGAATCAATATTGTACAAATAAGGCAAACAAGGTATTCATTATTGACCATAAAAAAAAAATTAATTGAAAAGCAATCTAAGTGTTAAACCTTAAATGAATTTTGTAAAATTAATGTCTTCTAGAATAATTTTCTTATTGCAATTATACAACTTTTTATGCTCTAAAAGTTAATATTTTCTAGTGTAATTTTTTGTATTGCAATTACACAAATTATTATATAACAAAAGGGAAAAAAAATTACTAGTGCAGGTATAGATGAAGATGGAAAGGCCATAGATTGATAGGATAGGAAGAAATAATGGAGGACAAACAGGGGTTACATGTTATGAGCTTATCAGAGACTTTTTATAATAATTAATTAATAGTCAATGTGAATGATACAACTGAGGACAGTGATAAAGCTCAACTCGTGTAATCTTTTATAGATTCCATGAAATGTTAGAGGATGGTTACAAAATATTTTAGGAGATTTCTGACCTTGAAGAAGACTAACAAAGCTAATTTACCGGGGAAAAAAATAATAAGAAAAAAGTTAACACAGGCGATGAGGAAACTTAGGATTTCAATTTCATAGTATCACGAAATATCCTGGGTAAACTTTTCTCTCTCCCTTTTTTTGTTTTTTTTTAATCATGAATGTCCTTGCACATAAAATGGTCCTTTTTTTTTTCCACCAAAAAAGATGGTCCTTAGTATCCATGGTTTTGACACGACGATCCAAATACCCGATAGACGCGGAAGCTTAAAGCTGCGAGTTCATAATCAAACAAATACTAGAATACACGATCTTGAACAAGCAAAGGTATGAGTTCATTTTCATTAATTGATTGTAGTAATTCTGATTGCCAAAAAGGAGAGATTGGCCGTGTCCTCGGAAATTATGTCCAATGAAATTGATTACTTATCGTGGGAAGTTGGAATTTGCTTTTAATTGAAAATGGTGCTATTTGTCTCATTTATTGGCCACAGTAATTGATTTTTAGCTAATAGCATTATAATCTAGTAACATTATTATTGATCTTTCAAGTAAAACAAATTAGATACGAAATTCTCTTTTATCTTGTAAAAGCAAGTTAAAAAGAAAAGGGTAAATTACATTTTGAAATTACATAGACTTCATATTTTCAAAAAGTTAATACTTATCTCCTTAGAGCAACTACCCTCCACACATATCATTAAATGACAACTTATTTGTATCTTAAAATAAATAGGTATGAAAAAATTAATTGAAAAGAAAATGCGGTTTGATGATACCGCAATATAATCCATTTTTTTTTCTTTTAATAAAAACTAAAACATGTCTCTCTTAATAAAAACACAATCTTAAACTAAAATGACCAAAGCCTATTTTTAATCTTTCTAAATGAAATGTATATTTCTAATTTTTTTTTCATTTAAAAAAATTATGAAACAATGTTACTACTTGTATCCACAAATTTCATTTCATAGATAGAGTTGAACATAACGAGTTATGCATTTGTAATCTAATTATTTTTATTATAGAGATAAGTGTTCAACTTTAAACCTTAAAGTTTAATTTCTTCTCTTAATGTAGTTTCTATTATATGATTAGAAATTACTCTATGAAATTTAATTGTATATTTATTCTATGACAAGGTCAGCTGTTGGATTTTACTGCAATATTTACAATGACTCGTTATCTTATTTATTGATTTATTTCCATCTATTCATTCAAATAAGAGTGAAAATGTATATTCTTTTTCATTTCAATTTTTTTTTTCATTATTTCCTAGCCTTGTCAAATAAGTATTTCTTCTTTATTTCTTTTCTCTATACTAGACACGGTGTAAGGAGTCTCAATTGGAAATCCATAATCTTAAGAATATTTATATGTCTTAAATTTTTATAAATGTAAAGAACATGAAATATGCACTTTATTTAGTAAGATGAAAAAATAGGGTTCAATAATTTTGGTTTATACTATATTCTATTAAGGAATTCATGTTTTGGTTTTTATTAAAAAAATGGATTATGTTGTCACGTCAATAAATAAATATGACCTGACATTTTTTAATTAATTTTCCCATATCTATTTATTTTAAGAGACAAATAATTGTCATTTACCCGCAATTGCTACAAGGGTAATTGTTAACTTTTTGAAAAGGTAGGGGTCTATGTAATTTTAAAACTTTTCAAGAGGTGCCGTATAATTTATCCAAGAGAAAAAAAAGATTTTTTTCTCAGTATTAATTGCTTGGTAATCATTTGATGGACTTTATTTAATATTTAGGTAAATTACACCATTTGTGAATGAATTCATTTCAAGTGACAAGGTTTTAAATAGTTTATTTTATCACAACGTTTAAGAAAGTGAATCAATTAAGATCACCATTAACACGTGTCATAACGTGATTGAGCTTCTGACTTTTAATTGTTTTTTTTTTTGTTAACACGTGTTAATAATGATCTCAATGGATCCATTTTTCTACATATTATGACCTCAATTGACTCATTTTCTAACTAGCAAAGCTTAACATGTTGGCTAAGTTTAGAATGTGCATAATCTAAAAGCTAATTCCTAATAAACGAAAAGGAATAGGCTTCGTTTATTGGGAACTTCGATGGTCCGTCTTAATACGAAAATGTATTGTCTAGCTCTTGGTTAGATGATCACAAGTGTTCGTGTAACAAGGAGCTGAACCATCTTAATACGAAAATCTACTACCTGCATATGAAAAATTTTCAAAAACTATACAATTTCAATAAGTTTATTTCTTTTATTCTTAACGAGTGCCTTGAAATCCATCTCGCCATAACTAATAAAATAATACATTAATTTTCCTTTGAAATTAAATTAAAATCTATACAATGATTTAATGTAACGTGCAACCCTTCTCATATGTGTATATGTATACACACACACACACTTTGGGTAAAGGAAAATTACCTTTTCATATTTTTCCCTCTAAATGTAGACTTTAATTTTCAGCAAGAATGTTGGGTATCCCTATGTAATGGTATCTGAGGCATTTCGTCAAGGCGATAAATATTTATTTATTCTTACACGAAAGAGAGCATAAAGGTAGAGATATATTTTGGTATATATAAATAAATCTATACCAAGCATTTATATATTGCTGGGAAAGTAGATATGAACACATTGCATTCTCAGCTAGATATATGTTGCTTTTATATTTTAAGAAAGTGGTATTCCATTTATGAATGCGTATGGCAAGGGTCCCACTTTCTTCAAGCAAGAGAAGTATTTTGTTGTGTGATTGCTATTTTATATTTGGTGAAGTAGATCGGTCCATAATTAATTTTAATGAGATTAATTCTCTCTATCCCATAATTCATATTATACTTAACAATTAAACTACTAAAATAGTTAATACTTTAATTATTATAATTATTTTAATAGTAAGACGGTTGATTGGACAGTACCATAAACAGAACTATAAAAGCTTCCAGAATAATAAAAACTCATATGGAAATAGAAAAGAAAAAGAAAAATTTATTGCTACGATATATATTTATGAAACCTGATGTGTAAATATTTTATGTATATTAGTAAAATAGATTGTTAGTAATATATTAGGTAAAATTCAAGAACACATGTGTTTTAGTACTTTTACAAATGAGTTATTTGAGTTTTGATTTTTTTACTAATAAGTTATCTGAATTTTGATTTTTGATAAATATATTACTTATATTTTGTCACTCATATTAAAAATATAAGTAATGTATTTGTTAAAAATCAAAATACAAGTTTCTTATTTGCAAAAATATCAAAATACAAGTCATATTTATAAAAAAAAAAATAGAACTTAGATAACTTAATTGCTAAAATATCAAACTATGAGTTATATATTTATAAAAAAAATCAAAACCTAAATCACTTGTTTGTAAAAGTATCAAAATATATATCATGTTTTGTTATTTTTCCTATCTATGTATATGTATATGTATATGTCTATGTATATGTATATGTTTATTAAAATTTACTAATAATGGATACATAATATTCCATAATATTTTCTCACTCATAGAAATGCGTTTTAATAATTTAAAATTCAAACCTCGTAAAAGGTAAAAAAATAAAAAATTACTTATCTTATCCTTTTAATAAAAATCAACCTCCTATGGTCGACGTCGTGCTGTAACTATCCTCTCCTCACCGGAAAATAAAAAGGGGGGGTGGTATCATAGATAAATTATCAGATAAAGCTCAGTTTTTATTTTTTTTTATTTTTATATATATATATATATTATTTTCTTTTTTTTTGCATTAAAGTCTAAACATCCAAGGGATGAAATTAGCGGACCCATTGGATAAGTACTAAAATTGGCCATGTGGATGACACAGAGCAAACCTAGGACACGATCATTCTATTCTATTCTAGTAAGAGAAAAGCCCGTAACCGGTCCATATGGAAAAATATTTGCTCTTCTAATATATTGTCTCTATCACATCCCACCTAAGAAATACTTAATACATATTAAATAAATTTAAAAAATAAAATATTTTTAAAATAAAGCAAAAAATTACTATCACTCATGTATACATATCACATTATTATTACTTAAGATAAGATTGAGACACGGTAACTCGGAGAGAAAAACTTTTTTCCATATAGTATTTTAGCAATTCACTTTTTTTGTTAAAAAAAAAAAACGTTAGTTTTGCATATTAAAAAATTTTGTACTTCTTTCTTTTTTTTTTTTTTTTTTGTTTATCAATCTCATAAATTTTTGGGCAAATATCATATTTGATACTTAAACTTTATCCATTTTTGTAATTAATTATCAAAGTTTGAAATTTTTAATTTAATATATAAATTGTATTTAATTTTATAATTAACTATCTATACTTTGTCATATTTTTTTTCAGTAAAGTACTTTGTCATATTTCACAACTAGCTATTTGAACTTTGTTATATTTTGTAATTAATTATCCATCTAAATATTATAAGTGAACTCAAAAATCTTGTATATAGTAAATTGACCATTAAATACCTAAGTAATTAATTGTATAAATGGTAAAGTTGAATGTGACATTTACCTTAAATTATTTAATATCTTAAACTAGATAGATGGTATACTAAACCAGAAAAAGTTTTCTTGCTCATATATTTCAAAAGTGGAAGCTTCTACGGTTCCATCAACTAGACTCTTGAGCATTGATATAGTAAATGAAATATTTAAGTATTTCAGTGATGTGATCATTGTTGAGTATGAATTTGAACCTTAACATAATCAAAAGGACTAGTTGGTCTCATCGAAAAACATGACATGACCATAAATTTCCATTCAAAAGTATTATCAACATACAATTATAACTTCAGTTATATGTTATACAAACTATAGTTTCCAGTCATGTAAATATTCTAAAATATATTATTCTCATATTTCCAATTAAATAAAACTACACATCCAGTTATTAATATTTACTTGTTTTCCATTTAAATTATCAACATTTTCCTTTGTGTTTAAACCCTCAATGTTTAACGGCAAAAAAAAAAAAAAAACCCAATTTTTTTTGTCTTTATGAAAATAAGTCTTTTATAAAATCTTATTAATTTTCTATCCATTCTTTATATGTGCTATTATTGTTAACTCTTTACTAATTGTATTTGTTAGGTTTATAATTTAATTTATTAATTTGTTATTAACATGGTAATATAATTTTGGTGAATGTCGTTGTGATTTGTATTTCAAGTCATTAAACAATGAAAGTGGGTCATGAGAATGCTATAACCATTAAGCTATGTTGGAAATTGATTTTGGTAAGGCTACAAACGAATCGAGATTAGGTTGATTAGTAAACATGCCAAGTTCAAGCCTAAAGTAAAGCTCATTTATTTAAATGAGCCGAGCTTAAGCCTTGATTTAGGCTCATGAATTGGCTCGTTAATAAGCTTGTCAATAATCTTGTTATTAGATTTGTGAATTTTTTATGCATAATATATTATATGTAACTATATAATTAAAACAACAAAAACTAACTTATATTTAATATTTATGTATATAAATTTATAGCAACACACATACACACATTATATTTTAGGTTTGAAAAGAATGGAAAACAGCCTATAACGAGTCAAGCTTGAGCTTAAACCTCAGGCTCAATAAAAGTTTAATATGTTCAATAAAAAAGCTTGACTCAGTTCGAGTTCGTTTCATAAACAAGCTGAACTCAAGTCTAAATTTCATACTCGATAAAAAAAAAGTCTAGCTCAAGCTTGAGTTTCGCTAAATTTTAAATGAGCTGAGTTTGAGTCTTTAAAAGCCCAACTCAGCTCAACTTGTCTATAGCCCTAATTTATGGTAATTGCATTACATCCATTATATTCGTTAAAAAAAATTACAAACCTAAACTACATGTTTGAAACTAGTTCTTGGATTTTATTATAGTACAAACTCCACATTTTAAAAAAAAAAAAAAAAATTAGGTGCATGGTTTTTCCTGTTTGCAAAAATGCTAAGGTACATAAGTGTAGTGATGTCATCAGTATTGGCTGTGGTTTAGCAATGAACATTTCTTATGATTTGATAATTGATATTTTTTGCGGTTTGGTAATGGACAAACTTGTTTAGAGGCTTAACGCTTATATTTGTTTTGAGACTTCACACCAATTATCATTCTGGGTGAGTCACATGCTTGTTTTTATTTATGGCTCTTATCAATATCAGTTAACAGTAAAGGCTTTTATTAAAGTTTTTGAAAGACATTTTTTATGCTTGGTTCCAGTGAATAATAATTTTTTGTATCAAATCAATATGATTGAAGTTAAATTTTATTTAAATTGTGATCGTTCGTTAATCTAATTGGGTGTTGTAATAGTTATTTAAGTCATATATAGTGTTTCATTGGTGTATTTGTATGCAATGGTCCAAATTAGATTATAAGACCATTGTGATTGTGGTGTTACTAAATTAGATTGTAGGACCACCTATCTTTTTTTCTTTTGTTGGTTCATGAGATGTTGATTATCTAGATCTTGGATGTAGGTAGGTGTGATGCTGGTTAGGCAAAGAGTTTGGATCATTTTAGATTCCGAACAAGATGACTATTTATGTATTGGGTTGGTTGGAATTTGGCCAGCTTATGAGACTTTAAGCATTATATGGAATTTTGTATTATGGATTATCTTTATTCAATTTATTAGATTGAGCTTTCGAGTACTTTTTAGAGATTATATGTTATTCTAATGTTTATAGGTTTCAATTGTCTTCATTGTACATGCTTGATGCATTGCTTGGATGCGTATATACAACGAAACTTGCAAGGCTCTCATCTTTAGGCATGATAATGCTAGTGAGTAAATTTGTGTTTTTCCTTTACAGCAAAATTGTAATGACTACTTAAACTTTGATCAAAAGTACAATTTAGTTCATAAACTTTCATATTGTCATAATCGATACCAATTGCAACTTTTTTTGTTATCGCTACTACTTGTAGTACTCATTATATAATATTTGTCTGTGTAATCATCACATTTTTCAACCAATCAAAGCATTACATGTGTCACACGTGTAAAATAATTTCCTAGTATGACATTGATAGCTTTAACAGTTGTACATTACTCATGCAATAAAGAAAAACGAAGACACATAGAACATGCCAAAATAATTAAAAATCCATTGCCACACTAAAATCTTCTAGTCTAGAGCTAAACTTGCCATTTTATATATTTTTTTGTCCTTATTTTTTTACATGTAAGGTCACATATCATAGTTTGATTGATTGAAAAGAGTTAAACTAAACAATGGATGTTACATTTTGTGTTGTCAGAAGTAATATAGCGCTCTAATATAAGGTCATTTACAACTTCCCATGTGTCTATCCTTAAGTATAGACATGTTACGACTTAAAACTGCTTCATCCACAATTGATCACATTCAAGATCATTAACTAAATACATATATAAAGAAACGATACTGATACTATACCAAAGCATCCAAATTATATTTAGAGTGGTCTGCTCTATAATCTGTCTATCACACTGCAAATTAGAAACATATAATTGAGATGGATTTAGATTCTAGACCCTAACAAACAACTAAATATAAAAATACTTGTAACGTAATATGGAAGAATAAGGAGTGTCCTATTCCAAGGTTCTAAACATTAATTATTCAATCAAACAATCATCACGATAGTATTATCCCCATAATCCATAACCACATAGTATCCTAAAAGATCAACATGATAGGAGCGGTACCTTAACCTAAAAAAGAGAAAAGAGGGATTCGAAAACCATTACGGTACTGTCACAAGCACAAACACTTGAGCATATACTAAGTTAACATACACTTCCAATTATAATGTAGCAAACAACCAATTACTACTTTCGATTTAAGTCCAGGAATCAAATAAGAAATAACTCAGTATCTCGACAACATAATTTTTATATATAATACACATATACGATGTTGGATTGTCATGCCCGAGAGGTATCCTAAATGTGGCAATCCTTTGTACACAATATTAAAGTCTAGCAATGACTTTCTTAGTCTTGCAAAGGCTTCCATATCATGCACAAGACATACAACACATCAGAGGGAAGGCGTTGAAGTAATGCAATTTACTTTGATAACAATCAAGTAACAAGGCAATAGAAATACTTAACATGAAACATAAACCGAGTCAATTATAATTCTTAAGGGCATACCCCCGCTAATGTCTTTAAGTCTACGTAAATACATATCCTAGTAATCTCCAAAATATCAACAAATCACATTTTGCTCATAAGGAAATTACAAGAAAATAAATCCATCTACGTTTCCACTCCTTCCACATGGGTTCAAAGGTCAACTAACGATTTCTTTAATGTACCGCCTTAGAATGAAGTCTTAAGTATACCCATTTCAACAAAAACTATGGGAGTATAAGCTTACAATGAGCTTAGTGAGATGTTTACTCATCATTTGCACCGACACTCAAAGACAAACAAGTTGATTAGTCAAGCATATACTATGCTTATGCATCAATCACATGAAGAATACATACCTATATAGTTATCCGGAACCTATGCACAGAATGAATTTGTGCTCTTCATATCAAGAGTTAGGGAATCGTTGATGAAGACCTTCTTGATCTTTTAATGCTAGTCCCTAGGCACTCACCTAAAGCATTTGATTGGCATGACTCCGTACCTAGAGTCACATTCCCTGAGCGATGTGGATTCTCTAGCAAGGGCAGGGATGTCCTAATACGCTCGCAACCCATCTAACTCTACACATAGGAGTAGTATCCTTCCGAAAATGTGACTCAACGGATGCTATACGTGACCGTTTCCATATTAACGCCATTCCATATTATGATTCATTAAGGGTGATCAATCAATTTAAACATACATGAAAATCAAGAATACAGATGAATAGACTGAGTCAAAAAATATTCTAGTATTGTGATATGCTTAGCATTCAATTAATCACACAAGTAAAAGAACACATACTTAACCCTTGATAATCCCCAATATATATCCATTTTTATCTTTCTAATCATGCTAGTGCAATTACTTTACAAACATAAGTAAGGTAACAAATTTAAAAGGAAAACTCACTCGTCTATATCGCAATCTCTTCTTAGTTATAATAATCCCCAAGAAGGGAAGTCTCGTATTTCTCATCACATATACAAAAGAAATATCAAGAATGAGTATTTCATAGAAGTTGTACTCAACTTCCTAATTCTATCTTATGATTTTCATCAAAAATTAGATTATATGAAATTCCAACTCAAAACAGTCATAACTTGTTCATTTTAACTCAGAATTTCGCATATAAGATGTCGTTTTCTACCTATTTGAAAATATCTATCTATTTTTAAGGTTATTTTTAACATTTGAAGTTGTTTAGATTCGGAAATGGGTTGATATAATTCTAACACGAAAATTCCAGCCTCAATTTGTAATTTTTTCTAAAGTCTATTTCATCCAAAAATTCCATATCAAATACATGAATATTTATATGGTTGAAAAACCCTTTTTATATATACATAGACTTATATTATATGTATGATTCTAGTAATGTTGTCTAAAACATAAAATTTATAAACAATCTTTGTGAAAGATAGAGTTTAGTGAAAAGTCATTCTTTGATTTGTGATGAAATTTACTAGTTTGTAAACATGTGACTCAACAAACAAGAAAATCATGATTCAATATATATTTTGAAATCTCAAAGGTCTAATATTTGAGAAGAATTATTTAATAATTTATTTTACAAGACATAATTTTATTTATTGGTGGCATGAAACTCTAAGTATATTTTCTTAAGTTTTATTCGTAAACGAAGTTTTAATTCTTAGATTTTGTAAATTTGAAACTTAATTAAAGAAAATTATGATTATATATTTATGTTAGAGTTCATGAATATTTTGTTTTCATACTAAACTTATTTTAACTAATTATTTTTTAAAACATGAAGTTTTATGTGGTTATGAAAAAAAATCATTCTAGTTCTTATTACTTCTAAAATGTTTTAAGTTTTAACATGAGGGAGATTAAATGAATGGCTTATTCTAACTTTTTATTCTCATAATAACTCTTTCTTTGTTATTGTTTCTCATCATTTTGGTATTTAAGGAGTTGTTGGAAGAAAACTAAAATTTTGAATATTACAAATAGGTGTCTAATTATTGTAACTATTATTTATATTTCCTTGATTTCATAAAAAGAAATGAATTTACTTCTTAAAACTTAGTTCCTAAAGTTGTATACCGATTTTATTTCTAGGTAGATTTTTAACTAATGGGTTAGTTTTAAACTTGACTTAGAAAAATTGTTTGGTTCTTAGTGTTTGTCAAAGTGTTGGTATAAATCTTATAAATAAGCTTTTAAGAAAAGTTTGTATAATAAAGAATTATCAACATTAAAATTTAATAATAAACTTGTTTTTGTATTTGAAAGGAGAGTAATAGAACCACATAATTAAGTCTTGAAGAAACTTTGCATAAAAACAACACAAAAAAATTTATTATGAACTTATTTAAATTTTTGAAAAGGAGGTTATTGAATCAAGAGCATAAGTTTTAATGGAAGTTTTTCCTAAGTGTTAAAATTATTTTTATAGAGTGTTTAGTCTTACTTTTATAAAAGAAAATAACTTCATGTATTTCTTTAAAAAATTCCATTAAGACAACAACATTCATAATCATGCATAAATATGAACTTATAGCTACATTGTATGATAAAAGAAAAATAACTCATACAGAATATAAGAGATATAATTAATTAAATAAACAAAAATGTAAAGTCAAGATTGGGAAGTCTTAGCTTGCATCAAGGCTTCCCAAAACTTAAAATGGATAAGTTCTAAAAAGAGAAAAGAAGATGCATAAGAAAGCTTAAGGAAAAGAGAAAGAAGAAAGTTTTGGAAGTTTTAGATTTTTATTCAAGTTTTCCCAAACTTAGATATGGGCAAATCCCTTAGTAAAAACAAGAGAACATATAAGAAAAATCATGGGACTCTTAGATTTATGTCAAGACTCATCGGACTTAGATTATGGACAAGTCCAAAAAGAAAGAAGAAAATTGTTTTGACTTGATGAGGATAAGTCTAAGACTAGAATGACTAGTCTTAATAATTTACATGAAATAAATAAATGTGCAAGAAATAAAAGCATAAATAAATGGTTAGATTCGTGAGCTTCTAGGCTCTAGAAATATATTTTTGTATACTATGCATACTACGCATGGGAAGTAATGTTAAAATTAAGAACATAACATAACATGATACAACATAGAGTTGAACAATGACATAAACAACATGTTATTCCTATATTTCCGTTTCCTAACACAAAGCTTATGGGGATTTCTTATGGAAATAAAACACACATGATGTTTATTATGTTAACATGAACTTATGAAGATGGTTTAATGGTTTACCTAAGATGAAGGATGAAAGATGGATGAAGAGAAAATCTGTGCAAATCACCAAGAGAGGAAGGGGATGTTTCCATTTCGAAGAGAGGAGAAAGAGAGTGTTGAGGAGAAATTTTGTAAGAGTTTTGCTATGTTTGAGAAACATGTGTAAAGAATGGAAGAGAAAATGGGTATTTATAGAGTTTTGGAGTGAAAATTTGTGTGATTAAAAATTAATTGAAAATAAAATAAAATAGATAGAAGAGTGAGAGGAGGGTGGAGAGCAATGTGGAGAGAGAGGGAGAAAATAAGATTAAAAATTAATTTTTGTAAAGTAAGTAAACTATAAAGGAAGTTTAGTAAAAAATAGTATTGGTAATATAAATATAAGGAATAGGCCTGTAGGTTGTAAGAGATAAGTTGTAAGAAAAAGTAAAGATAGATGGATAGTTATGAATAATAAAAATAGCACAATGAATAGTAAACAAGACAAATAGATTACCATTAGTAAGGAAAGTGCACGTAAAAAGTGCTATGCCTAATATTTTTAGATATTAAAAAATTATGAAACTAATATTTTATGAATCCTTACAAAATTACGAATCTACATTGATTTTTGAAATATTTTTACTATCTCAAACATCGAAACACATTTTTTGAGAATTGATCCCATTCGAATCCGAAATGATCAAATTTTTTACGAATTTGATCTTTTTAAGCTATTTTATATTATTTCAAACTATAATCCACTAATAGCTCATTTATATTGTTTTCAGGTTATGAGAGTGGGATTACCAAACCTAGTTTCACTAAATTTTGTTATTGATCTAGGTTGACTTTAGGGTTGCGGTTTGACTTCCGGCTTCTAAGTTTTATTCGTAAGATTATATAATCTAGGGGTTTATGGTTATACCATTATTTTTGTTCAAAAATTTTTAGTTTTACTTTATTTTTATGATTCATTTAATATTTAACATTTCTCGAAATTGTGTAGTCAAGTCTAAGATTGTGTTGACTCGGTTTGATTTTAAGTAGTAATTTAAATTTTTTATTCTAAAATTCACCGAAGAGTTTAAGGTTTTTGAAATTTTGTTATCAAATATTACTTGGATATACTATCTCGATTTTTGTGTTAGCGTATGGATTTTAAGTCGAACGATTATTAATTTTTTTTCCATTTTGTTTTTGAAGGATCTCATTTTTTTTTAAGGTTAAGAAATTTCATATTTGATCTTATTTAGAATTTCTAGAGTTCAGTTTTAACTTGGGTCAGTTTTTAGATTTCGATTTTTGGTTTTTTTTTTTTTAGCTCTAGAATTATTTTCTAAGAGTTCCAAAAATTTTAGGGGTTTACACCATGAATCCTTAAATCTATCTGTAATCATCTCCAAGTGTAAACCCACTAAGGATAGTATCACACAAAGATCATCAAGGTTCCACATTAGCATTCCCGGTACTCCCGATCCACTAACCACGTGCAAGTACACGCAACACACAAATTTTGCGGCTATATGTTCAATTAGTCAATTTTAAGTATCTAACCTAACAAGCATAAGCAACAAACAAGGTAATAAATGTACCTAGAATTTCTTTCCATTATGAAGACTAATATCCACCACCTAAATTATACATATATAAGCCACTCAAAGTCTTCTATACATCTAATCCAACCATTGTTACATTCCTGTTATACTCATCTTTACCCTGCTATCATCTAGATTCTCGAAGTATTCTTTAATCCCTTAAAGAACGAGTTAAATGGTTTTTTAGTCATTTTTATCTAAGAAAAAGATGATTTTTAGAGTGTTATAACATGCATAAACTAATGCATAAATGGATATAGAGTTAGTATACCTTAGGCGGAGGATTTAAGTCATAAAATGATCCATAAGAAAGGATACAAGTAGAAATGAAGGGACACGGGAGGTACACGACCTTGTGTTCTTTTCCAAACATAATTTTAAAATCACCAAGAGAATTACAACCAAGAACACAAGATTGTATATACCATGCTTTTTCCAAGTTCTTTCTTCATTAAAAACACAGAGAGAATAAGACTTGATACATAGCTTGTATATTAGTGTTTTTATGGGGAAACATTATTTGTTGCACAAAGAGACACATGACTTAAAACATGGGAACTGTGTTCCAGTCAAGGTACTTTTGGGCCATTGTTTTTCACAAGCCGAGAGGCATGTGGCCAAAAACACAATTTCATGTTTTAGTGATGTACTTTCAGAAATTATCTTTTCCACAAAATTTATTTGACCCATTTTCATTCCAAAACTCAATTTCACACCTTCATCATAAATAAACATTCCTTTATTATATCGATCACCATAGACAAATTTTTAGCCATTGTGACCCTTAAAAGAATGAAAAAACATGTGTGAATTGCATTACCTTTTCAAAATCATATTCTTCCATCAACTACATAGTCTTCTATCTTCACCTTTGAAGATTTCTCTAAAACGCTTTTATCTTTCAATTTATTCTTTAGAATATCACTATCAACATTAATTTATCCACAAAACATCACTCATGCATTTATCTTACTAAAACAACAAAATAGAGAGTAGAAAGATTAGACATACTAGTAAATCTCATTAAATCTCCATGGATTATGGAGGTTTTCATTAGAAATTTTGGAAATTTTTAAAGGGAGAGAAATTTTTGCTGAATACTTAAGAAGTAAAGAAGGACATGAGAAGCAGTTACTGGCCTAACAACTTATACATTATGTTGTAAAGGACCTGGCCCACTTAACCCAATTATTAAGTGTGCCAAATCTCCCGACACGCATAATACCCAAATTACTACAAACAAATTCAAGTATTATACGTAAGGTCGTCTTAAAAAATGTTGTAATGGCTACCTGTTTAAAAACAGATATAACATTTATATGATTTGAATTAGTAACATTACCACTACGTAAGTAATGGGTTCTTAACTATATACAAGTCATACATAATATATTTATACATTACAACTTCCCAAGGATCATATAAACATAGAGATCTCCTTACAACCCAGCTATATTACAAATACAATTTACTCAAAATACATTCTAAGGCATAACAAATAAGCCTAAACACTTCATAGAATTTTACATCAAAAAGGATCTAAGCATATACTAAGCCTCTCCTAGTCATCCATAGAGTCTTCCCAATCATTCCCATAACCCATATCGTCATAGAGCTCGTCATCAAAGTCACCTGCAAGATAGCAGCATGAGCCAAAGGCCCAATACACAGTAATGCAAACAAATACATATTGTAATGCTCACTTAACTAAAAACAATGCAAATAAATCACCACAACTTCATTATTTTTTAGTTAAGTGAATAAAATAACACTGGAGTATTCAAACTCCGACTCAAGCTTGGGAATTCTAGGGGTCCTGAGTAACAACAGCTGCTCGGGGGTTGATATAGATAGACCAGATACCTATATCTCCTATATCTAACCGATAGAGAACGATAGCTTCATCTAGGGTTCACACTCCTTTATATATAATCCACTTATCCGGTCTATAATATCAATTTGTTCAACGGTCCCATACCCATGAACTAAAACATATTATTTCCTTCCGTAGCCTAAGTAGAGGATATACCGATATAGTTAACCCTATTAGATACCTACTTAGCCAATAAAAGAAATCACCATTGCATTATAGTGAACCATTGCATCATGGATTTGAGTCATTGCATCATGACAAAGAATTGGGCTAAGTGCCTAAACTGCTGTGCCTTTGCATCATGACAAGGTTATCGCTTCCCGGTTTCGAATTCAATGACGTAAAGCACAACCAATTTCAATATCTCTTATTAATATCGATTAAATCATTTGGTATATGCCTATCCTAAAGCAACCATCAATCAAAGTATGTGTACTGATTCGATTCGGAATTCAAAAGAGGGTCTCCAACTAGTATCTATCTCAATTTCACATAATCAAATCATAATAACAATACTATCCTAAGCCAAGTATATCTACTGTTTAAAGCGTAGGAAATCATATGATCTGATTAAAAATCATTCAAGTTCATAATATGACTTATATATATCATACAATCATCATACAACATCATACAAGTTCAATAATTAATCATAAAATTACATTAACTATCAACATAAGTTTTTAGCTTTATTTGGAAAATGGGCAGCTGGAAAGAATGAAAATTCGACCTTGATAAGTTTTTATTTTGTAAAAACTCAAAACACAAAATGTTTTAGATCTCTTTTTAAGCTTTCCAACGCAATTTGAATTACCTCAATCGAAGATCGGATGAAAAAGTTATAATTAAAATACGAAATAGTATTGCGTCAGGGAAAACACAAGTCACGGCCGTGACTTTTGGAAAGCTGTCATAAAATGGTTTTTGAGTGAAGAATCACGACCGTGATTTTTGAGTTTCAAAATTTTTTACCAACCCAAGGCTACCAAGGGATGGATCACGACCGTGATTCTTGAAATTTGCCTAACCCGAGCCTACCAAGGTTTACGCCCGTGATTAATGAAAACTTCCCAAAACAAAGCTTTTTCTTGTAAAATCACGCCCGTGATTCATGAAATTCATCCAACCCGAGGCTACCAAGGCTTGAATCACGCCCGTGATTCATGGTTTCCCCTGAGTTGCGAATTTCCTTGTTTTCCAAACTTCATTTTATTAAACTTTTACACATTCTACTTCAATCAAAACTTAATAAAAGCTATATGCTACTCATATCAAGTCTAAACAACACTTCTATACTCATTCAATAACATCAAACAACTCCAACTACTCTACAAGAATCAAACTCTTCTTCATGAACTTTCACCAACTCTAGCACACTCCAAACAACTCTAATGCTTATCATATTTCATCACTTCAATTCCAAACCACATGAGAGCATACTACAACCTATCTACAACAACTCAAGCATTCTAAACCTTTCCTAACAACTCTACAACATCTCAACAAGAATTTAACATATCAACCACTTGTATTATACCACACATGCAAATTTCATGGATTAAGAGGGGAAATAAAGCATCTAAACATCAAATAATCTTACCTCAATGTATATATAAGGCTTGGGGAAGGATTTTTGGTGTGTTGAGTCCAAGAAAACTTGATTTGGGTCTTGAAAATTTTTTGCCTTCTTGAGTTACGAATTTTCTTTTTCTTTGCTCTGTTTTGGAGTGTCTAATGATACAATTAGACTTTGATGTTAATCTTAATATTGTTGACTCTTGAGGAGGCAGATTTGGGAAAGGCTTGGGCCTTATTTGGGCTTAAAATTGGACTTAAGTTTAAGCTTAAGAGGGGTTAAAAAAAATCTGCTAAGTTTAGTATCTAAACACATATAATTCATTACAATAACAATTAACACTAACATGATAATTTCTAACATGGATAAACCATCAACCTAGTTATATTTACCATAGCATATATCTAATCACATACGTTATAACACACCCAATATTACAAACACACTAATCCACTCAAACACATACATATATATAATTATCAAATTTAGCATACATTAATATATATATTAAAATTATGGCTATTTCATAAGTATTTCCAACAAATTCTATATAGGTTGACTACTTTTCCTTTCTTTATTTTCTACAATTACTTCGTTACCCCTCATTTAATATATCTTTTATTTTGAGGTTTTTCAAGCAACAAGGACAGAAAAATTTATTAACATGTAGTCTTTTTCACATCTGCAAACAAAGCAAATAATATGAATGAGATAGTAAAAATAGTCACAAATGTTTGATTGAGTATTAAATTCATAACTTCAAAGTTTATAAACTAAATTGAATTTTTATACAAAGTCCAAGTATCAAATTAATATTTACCCTTCTCAATTCAAGGACATTATAAACTTTTTCCGGCAATATACTATTTAATGTCCCAATCACTCCCTCTATTTACATCTAAGTTACTCTTTTTGTATGTTCTCTTCATTGTGTCCTAAACTACTATGCCCCTACCTTCTCTCTTACTCTCTACACAATTTCAAGCTCACATAAGAGTTTTCATGCAATAATTCAATTATAAGTGATATTCTTTAAACCATAAACATCATCATCCTTTTCCCAGTATTAATTGAATAACATTGATAGGTAAGGAGAAATTACTTCATTTGATTGTAAAATTATCATGTAAACCCTCGTTTTCTTAGCAAACTTGAGTTCGATTTCAGAAAACTTAAAACGGAAACCGAAACCCTAAAAGAATACCTCTGGACTAATAGGACCTGAAAACCCTATGTCGGCAATGCCAAGAATGAAACCTCGGAAGAATAGAAATGAGTTAGCTCCAAATAAACCCTAAATCAGAAAGTCAATCGGAAATCCTAAGTCAACAAAACCTCAAGAAACCCTAGCAATTTAGATTCGGCAATCTCGTGTTCTCAAATCAAGAAGTCGAAATATGAGTGAGATGTGTAGATTGGCTCGTATTAATATTAGGATGCTTAACAATATCATATGAGTGGGTTTTCGACCTATTTCGAGCCCGATCAAATACAAATCTTGAAAAGCATGTCCCAAAGCTCGGGATATTAAAAATATGATATTAGCATTGTTAGATTCGTAATTTCATAATATTTCCAAATATATCAGTTATATAATTTTTCGGGTTATAAAAGTTACAGTTATAACCTTTTATCGTATTTTCATTACTACCAGTAATTTAATTGTCTAATCAACTTTTTGCTTTCTTTCACACTATTCATCAAGTACAACCGCCGATACCCTATTCTTACATCCTTACAACCTATTCTTACAATTTTACATCACTTCCTTAAAAATTTACCTTTTAAATATATTTTATACTCAAACTACTTATTAAGTTTTAATTTTTTGAATTTTTTTGCACAAATCAAATTCAACACTCTCTCTCTCTCTTCCTCACCTAGAACCGGCGCCTCCTTCCCTCATTCACTCTCTTTTGTTTGATTTTTCTTTAATTAATTATTCATATAAAACCCCAAATTCTTTTCCTATATAATATCTCTTTCATCTTTCACTTTTTCACTTTTCCTCATTTCTTACAAATCAAACTTTTAGAAAGTTTTTCTCCTCTCCATCTCCTTCTTTGCCGTGACTTCTCTCCCTCACACACACACACACACACTCAAATTTTCTTCAAGTTTTCTTACTCCAAACACTAAATAGGTAATAGATCTTGACTCTACCACTATAAAAACATGTAATGGCAATATCATATATGTGTAATTCCATCAAAAGTCCCCATGAGCTTCATGCTAGGAATATAGAACCACTAAAACATGATATTCTTGCCATCGCAATGTATAGATCTTGCTATTAAAGTTGATATACTAGTATTTTGCAATATTATGGTTATATATTGTTCATATAGAAATTTTGTGCATATATTTCATTATTATTCTCACCTATAAATTGTTCATGATGCATTTACATTCATAGCATGAGTAGTATAGTAGATCTACTTGTTTAGAGTAGTTAAACTAACATAGCTATTTGTTTTACATGCATGAAAGTCTTGCTACATGAAAGTCTTAATGAAGGTGTTGATCAAAACTCAAGATCCATTTTGTTTCTATCAAAAAGTGATTTTTAAAATTCGGATCTTGAGAAAGAACCATTTAGAAAACATATTTTTCAACTTCAAATTGAAGGTTTTACATGTAAAATGAAGGGCTTAGGTGATAGATATCATAAAAGAATGATTTTTATAAGATAAGCTTGGTTTTATTAAGAGAAATTTTCAAAACAAGAAGAGGGTTATAAATGTTAAGTTAGATCTATGATTCAACACCAACAAAAATATTAAAATTCGTAATTAGGATGAAATGCCAAGAAAACACCTATTTTTCAGCCCTAAAACAAGAGTTTTATTAAAGAAATGAAAGCCTTAGGGAGTAGGTTTGATTAGGACTTAATTTTAGAAAGATTAAATGAGTTTTTCACAAGAAAGAATCTAAAAAACAATTTCTCAAAACTCGGATTTAAAAATGATCCCCACTTAAACACCTAATTCCAAATGTCAAAATGAGTATTTTAATGGAAAATAGAAGTGTTAGGGAATAGATATAATAAGATTTGATTTTTATAAGAGTAAATGTATTTTATCAAAGTAGAAACTTAAAACAAAGGAAAAGTTTTCCAACTAAGATCAAACAATATTTTCTTTTCCAAAAATTGTGCAAAATTCGTCACTAGGCAAAACTCACCTTAAGACATCTATTTTCCAACCTTTAAATGAAGAAATTTATTAAGATAATGAAGGTATTAGGTATATAGGTCATCAAGGCTTTATCATAGCAAAAATATGCATGATTTTCAAAGGAATAAAGCTAGTTTTTCCAATCAAGTGTTCTTGAAATTGTTGCAAAGTAAAAGTCTTCCAAACAATTCTTTTTAATCAAAAATCATTAAGAATTTACATGTAGCATATCATGTCATTCATGATCATAACTTATAGATATTGTATGTACATATAATATACTTGATAGAAATAATGCAAATTTCACAAAACAATTTTGGAATTTCAAATTCTAGTTACTGATCAGATCTGATCCAAAAAGTTTCGAGACCTAAAAGTTTTAAAAATTTATTAATAACATCATAAATAAATAGATCTTTCAAAGTAGATAGAAATCGATAGCTTATTTACGAAATTCCGAGTTAAAATGACCAAGTTATAACCGTTTTAAGTTGGAATTTCCAATTATCATGGAAATTACGAACTCAAAGAGTTTTATTTGAAAAGTTGGAATTAGTTATGGTATGAAATACTCATGGGGGTATTTCTTTTGTTTAGGTAATTTTGGAATTGGGGAAAATTCGTGTTTCTGGATTACTATAATTAGAGACCGGAGACCATGGCCGAGTGAGTTCACTATCTTTAAATTATATGCTTATGCATGTGCTTGTAGTGATAGTGGCACTAGATTAGGGCAAGATCAAATTGGAATGTGCATGTGAATTCTAAATGATTGAATCGATGATAAGTATATTGGAATGGAATTGTTGTAAATATTGTATGATGTACTATAGAATTGAAGTGTCTGCAATATCTGTGATCGCCCCTAAATCGCTAATTAATATGCCATAATCTTATAATCAAATTGACCATGCATGTCATATGTTATGTCACATCGCATGCGTTATTATACCTTTGTGGGAAGAAGGCATAATAGCTGGGCAACGAGGGGCTTGTAAACTCGAATGTTGACGTAATGGCCAGAAATTGAAATGGTAGTGGTGTAGGCACTTGTATCAACTACAAAATTGTGTGGGTGGGTACCTGTATCAACCACAATGTAAATGAGAAAAATTGAAATCTATGGTCGTATGGGCCTAAAACACCTAATCCCGAATGGAGGGTGTAAATCCATTCAACATAAGACTCCCGGAAAGTCTTATGTATTGTATGCTCACGTGCTTGTGCGTTTTATATGGTTATTAATATAACTTGCCTAATATATATATTGCTTGATGAGTATTTAATTTTGGAAGTGAAACTCACTAAGCTAGCGTAGCTTATACCCCCACAGTTTCTTAAAGGTATAGTTGTGTCCAATGAGGCATTGTGGTCAACCGAACAGGTAGTCTAGTTAACTGTGATTTAAAGACATGACCTAAACTATCTAACTTCTAAATAGGTTGACTGGGCAATCGACCATTTTAGGTGCACATATAGCCTTATCAATTGAGTTAGCCATGACCAATGCCAAAAAACAATATTTGATTTAGCCTACTTACTAGCCAAGTGAATTTCCTACAAGCTAAGTCAATTACGTGACTTTCAAAACGGATCTAGTCAACCTAAATTAAGCCGAAGTCTCAATTAAGTTGGATAAGAAAGTAAACTCAAAATCAATTAGTTTTCTTCTAATATAATAAAAATATCGACTAGCTTATATGATGTGTTATGGATTGAATTCAACCTAATATTATTTGTAAAGTCTCAAGTGGGAATAAATGTTAAATTTGGTACATAAACTTTACACAAGAGTTCAATTTGATAGATACCTTTTGAAGTAATCATTTAATATTTAATCAAATATTTTGTGGCTAGTTGTTACTACCTCATTAATATTGTTTACTTTATTTACTAACTTAGAAAAGAAAGCATATAATTAAATTTACTACTTCTGTTAGTCAGCTTCTTCCATATTAGAAAACAAAGCAAGCAGTGTTAGTAAGGTAGTAAAAATAGTTAAAAAAAGTTTGATTGAGTATTAAGTTGAATACTTCAAAATACATATACCAACTTGAATTTTTATACAAAGTTAGATACCAAATTTTATTATTCCTCTTTAATTAAATTATAATTGTTACTTACTTATACATGCTATCATAATTGACTTGTATATGTATTTGTGTATGTACTCACACACATGTGTGTGAGAAAGAGAGTAGAATTTGTCATGTGATCATCTTATAAAATTTAATTAAAGTAATTCTAATATGCTTGCATATGAGAGCATGAAATTAGTAAGGTTCACACTTTTAAAATGATTTTAGGAATAATATCACAAATGATACCTAAAATTTAGAAAAATATGCAATTAAGTATTTAAACTTTGAAATTAATCAATCTAGCACTAGAAAAAACTTTGAAATTATTTCATTTAATACTTGACAGAACTTGACTAAAGTACTATTGCACGAAATAATTTTCGCCAGTAGAGATGGCTTCTATAAACATAGGAAAAGCAGTCAGAGGGCATCGGAAGGTTATTCGACATAGCCACTCTAATAATTAAGTTAATACGTGGGTAAGAATAGTATGTCAATAGTAAGATGGGAAAAGTTTCTGTTTTTTCCCACTCTTTCCAAAGAGGAAAGAGATATTTATAGTGTTCAGGGCCATATCGAGGTACACTTCCTGGCAACCGACCTATAACCCAAGCTGGCGGGGATACCTAAGCTGAGGAGCTATGACTCTGTGGAGTGTAGCTGAACTAGATATGTCTCCCCCAACCACTCGATGTAACTGGAGTACTTGCTTTGTTTGAACGTCATGAGGTTGCTAAGTTCATCTCATGGGCAAATGTGGACAAGCGCAGCCCACCTAAGTGAGAGTCTACGAGGAGATCCTATGCCGTTTCCCTTAGTGGAACCTTAGGTCTTCATACCTACACGGAAGGTCCTAGGGTCGTTAAATAGAAGGCCCTATCTAAGCTTATTTGTGTTATTTTGAGGCTTAAAGGATCGAATGGACCAATGACCATAATCCAGTGTCAATATTTGTCCCCCCCACGTTGTGTAAAAACAAAGAGAGTGCATAGTCCATGAGGTCATTTTCTCGATGTGGCTTCTGGTTGTCATGGGCGAGCTACGTCCCTTTTTTGAGCCAAGATGCTTTGCTGTGGGCACATTCATTGAACCGAAATCACGCAGCTTTCCCACGAGGCCTTATGGATTTGAAAGGTCTCATTGATAATTGATCCTTAACATCTGACGGTTGTGGTTGCCAGTCATGGTATCATGGCTTTGAAGCTTACTCACATGTTCTGAGGATTCAGCTTTCACGTATCCCCCTACGTATTTATAAACACTGTGCCCTATAGGATTTATCTGTGACACTTGCTCATTATTCATATCTTGTCAAGAAAGGGTTGTTATTTAGATCCTTAGTACCTGTCTATGCTTCTTATTTCTTAAGATTTCTACGATGTCAAGCTCAGGTAGCACTCCATCTTCTCACGATTCAAGTGATAGGGGCCAAAAGGTTACTGACGAGGCGATGAGAGGGAAGAGGGAGGCAAGCATTAGCTTAAGGAGTTGAGTTCACGAGGTGGCACGAGCACTTCAGCTAGTGGTGAAGGTTCGACAACCGAAAGTGATAGGTTGAACTTCACGAGTGTCGACTTTTATATAAGTCAGTACATCGAGCTTACTAAGGCAGCATATCAAATTCTTTTGGATGACTAGGTAGATGATGGTTGAGGGAGGGATCCCGTGGTATCCCTACACAATAGGGTGGTTTTTGGCAATGGTCCTTACAGAGTCTATAACACGCTTACAAGGGCGGAGCTCAACGAGTGTTGAAGGCATAAGATGCAAGGATTAACTGAGGACTACGAAGTTGTCCTCCTTTCTTTCTTGGACCAAGTCTTCTTGTTGGAAGGGCGAACTTTTTCCCTATATGATAAAGCTTTCAGCTTTGGTCTATGGATGTCATTTTCTCCATTCCATAAGGGATTTTTAAGCTACCAACGGCTTTCTCCTGCGCAATTGCTCCTGAATGGTTAGCTATTGTTGGTGGCCTTCGAAGCCTTGTGTTTTAGCCTCGATGTGAGGCCCACTCCAGTTCTATTATGGAGATATTATTGCTTTAAAAGGTCCAATGAAGGGTGGTGGTACCTCTCAAGACAACTTAAGAGCTCATTTATGCTCTTTAGCAGGCTCACTAGCTCCAATGGTCGACATTAGAAGAAGAGGTTCTAGGTCATTTGGGCCACCAAAGGCATCCGACACCAATTCAAATTTTGGGTAGACTAGTGTAAGCCTATTCATAATGTAATGCTGCCGAAGTTGGGGCCTCGTGGTACTGGTACCTAACGGGTTATTAATGAGTTTTTGAAATCTCAAGGTAGGAGGCAACTAGATATTGAGCTTGTATTCAAGAACTTCTTAAGTGGGAAACCTATCATCGATGGAGGTATGGTTTGACTCCCTACATGTGATCATAGCCTCTCTCTCTCTCTGCCCCATCACTTGTCGAGTTGAGCTCTAGATGGAGGACATTGTTAGGTGGATTCGTAGTTTTCAAGCTTCTGAGCTGAATTGAGCAACTGTTTTATTCTTATTACTAAGTTTCTGTTATCTTTTTTTTTTTAGAGCCTGAGATGGTGATGATGGAGATGGACACTGTAACGCCCTAAACTAAGGCGAATACAACCCACCACATGTCCTTCTCTTAAAGAGACATGCAAAGTCTCTAAAACTAAAACCACAATTAAAAACATATAAAATATAATCTCCATAACTCTCTCAGAGAGTACAGTAGAAAATTTAGAGCCTACAAAACCTGTAAATAACAATCTATTCTTTAATCCTATTGATCAAAACTCAGTTGGCAAAACCAAAACCAACAAAGCCAAAAATTCTTTCTAACTCCATAAATTCATAAAAGTCTTAGAAAACTATTAAAGATCTCAAAACATAAAAATTCAAAATCCTTTAAAACAAAATATGAAATTTTAACATTATTCCGAAATCTGCAAAAGATCTAAAGGCTCTTTTCTCCCAAATCATATCCATATCTATTCCTCAGCAGGATAGTCTGGACCATTATTGCCATCTCCATGATCAAAATACAGATCATAACCAGAAGGATCATAAACTATGTCTTCATCACCTGTACCTGAAAAAGAAAGGAATGAGCGAAATCGCCCAATACGTCTATCCACAAAACAAATGCGTATGCACAAGCAACATATATATATCAAATGCAACTTAATCTAATGCAAACAATCATATTATGATCTTTATTAAGCCAGCAAAATAACATAGTTTAGAACTATTGCACATTAGTTCCAAACCTGGAGTAACTTAGACCCCATGAGAAATCAACCAACTCTTTAAAAATAGAAAATTATATACATATATTGGTGAATGGGTACTCCCCAAACATCCGCGGCCATACTACCAAATCACCTAAATCTACCGGAATCATCTTAATGCACGAGTCCACTAAGGACAACCTCACACAAAGATCATCAGGGTGCCACACTAATATCACTGTCCGCCAGGTCTTTACTGGTCATAGCCAAACACAACCAAAAAAAACAATTTAATTAAGCCAAATAGATTTAGATTAATTATTTTATGTTCCTATGACCAAGCAAACAAAATACTAAACCTATACGCAAAAAAAATAAACAAGGAATGGTCGTACCTTTTCCAGATTCAGGATCAATCTCTCCAAAACCACAATTCTCTAAGAATAACAAACCTCAATCCTCAAATCTCTTGATAATTCACATATGAACAAAATCATATTAAACATCATAATTATAGAACAATTCCTATCATATCAAAATCTCCCAAAAACCCTAATTATCCAAAATTCTCTAAAACCCTAACCTTTCAAGAAATCCTAAATCGCACCTTCTTCTTTAATCAAACTCCACAAAATTCTCACAAGAACAACTCTTTTCCACAAAAACCCTAATTTGTAAAATCCAGCAATTACAGACAAATCCATTATCAACATAAATCTCTTAATAATTCTAAGATTAAGAGGATAAAACTTACTTTGGTTGCTCAATTCCTGATAGCTTGCCAAAAGATAGGATCTTTTTAAAACTCAAACTCTAGGTTTCATAAACAGACAAAACCTCAAATCAAGAAATCATTCTCTTTATTTTAAATCTACGATCGAGAGGATACACTTACTCGATTTGAATCTTAATCCTTGCTTGATGTAACGCCCTAAACTAAGGCATTACAACCCACCACATGTCCCTCTCTTAAAAGAGACATGCAAAGGCTCTAAATCTCAATACCACAAAATATAAACATGTAGAAATCTCCATGAACCCACATCCAAGGGTATTCTAGAAGGAACAAAACCTGTGAAACCTATAATTTATAACTTTCAAATATCTCCTGTAATATAAACTAAATCCGAGTTGGCAAAACCAAAGCCAATAATAATCCAGAAAAGATCTAACTTCCAACTTAAAATCATATAATCCTATTTAATAAACTATTGCATAAAAATCAATACTTCAAATCCTCAAAAAGATAAATAATCAAAACATTTTTTTAAATTTTCAAAAACTCAAGAAATCCTTTTTCATATGTCCTGTATAACTTCCTATTCCTCTGCAGGGTTGTCAAGTCCACTATCGCCATCCCCATGATCAAAATACAGGTCATAACCAGATAAGTCATAAACAATATCTCCATCACCTGTACCTTAAAAAGAAAGAAATGAGAGAAAACGCCCAGTACGCCAATCCACGAACAATATGCAAATGCACAAACAACATGTATATATACGTGCAACTAACTAAATGCAAACAATAGGATTATTATCTTCATTAAGCCTATAAAACAACACAGTTTAGAATCATAGATCTCTGATCCTAAACTTAGAGTTACCCAGGCTCCTGAAAAACAACCAGATATGAAAAATAAATAATTATATACATATATTGGTGAATAGGTATTCCCCAAACACCCACGGTCTTTCTGTCAATAAACCTATATCTACCGAAATCATCTCCAAATGCAACACCACTAGGGACAACGACACACGAGGATCATCAGGGTGCCTCACCAGTATCACTGTCTGTCAGGTCTTTACTAGTCAAAGCCAATGACATCCAGAAAATCAAATTAAGCCAAATAGAGTTAAGTTCATTTATATATTTGTTCCTACAAGCAACAATCAGAAAACTAAACCTGCAAGAAAATACAACAAACAAGGAAAAGTCGTACATTTTCCAATTTCAAGAACAATCTCTCCAAATCCACAAATTCTTAAAAACAACAAGAAATCTCCTAATCTCCTTAATATAACATATAACATGAACAATATATAAATCATCACATCAAAACCCTAATTATCCAATTCTCCAAAATCATCCAAAATCCTAACCTGAAATCACAACTACAGAATCTCTTCGATCAATTCCCCAGAAAACCCAAATCTCCACAAAACACTAATTGCATAAATCAACAAATACAAACAAATCCATCATTCTAATTCGATCTTTTAATGAATCTATGATTTAGAGGATGAAAACTAATCTATGATAATACGGTCGTTGTGGAGCCCTAAGCTAAAGGCTAGGTCGGGAAGCAGGTCGAAACTATCCCCGTTGTTCATTAGCCAATGATAAGTGCAAAGATTTTTTATGATTATGGGTTCAACTAATCTCAATTCCTTTTAGTTCACAAGTAGCCCCACACTCACCTTCTTCTTCTTCTTCTTCTTCTTCTTTTGTTAGCTCTCTCTGTTTATTGACTTTCTAGTGGCCTTTTCTATTTGTAATTTTTCTTCAAGTGAATGTACTTTCTTTGGCTAATGTATGAGTTTATTTTTCTTAGTTATGTTTATACCCTCCATTGGCACTTATAACTTTATTGCATTTTTTGTCGAGCCTTCACAAGCTCAACCTTTGTTATCATTGATCTCGCTTCCTTTAGCTTGTCTTTCTTTTGACCATGCTAGATTTGTCGTTTTGCTCTCTTAGGTCGACAGGTTATTGGTACAGCTATCGGTATTGGATGACATCCTTTTGTCGAGAGGTTATGCGTGTCAGAAAACTTTCCTTTCCAAGCTTCATAGATCCCCCAAGTCTAATCGAATTATTGGAGTGAGTTGTAGTCGAGATCCTCAAGATTTTGTCGCATTGAATGCTAATTCTTGCGCATTTTTCTTCCACTTATAAATAGTGTTGGCGGGTGGAATGTTTCCTCATAACCAAATTTCATTCTCTCATTTCATTATTGGTGTTTTTATAAGGTTTCTTTTCCACTCTTTGTCCTTAAGAGCCAATGGAATCATGAGTTTTCTTACAGTTAGCCTTCTTTGGGTCAATAGGACGAGCCCTTAAAGGTCACAAATTGTATGGTGTCCTTGGTGCTCTGCATTCTCTATTTACAGGGGGGATGGAAGCTCTATGGCCCTTGTTAATGTGGATCCATCATTGAGGTCGACTAATGGGTTGGGCGTGTTGCTTGAGGCCCATTTCTTACTTTTGCCTCGACCACTCGATATGGGATTGTATCTCTCTTCTATAATCCCCGAGTCAAGGTCGCTAAGACCTATTACTTGATGGAGATGTTGTGGTGACTATAATTGCGTGTTCTAGATGAGTAGGGGCTCATCCTCCATCATCAATTTCAGCCTTTAGGGCGCTCCTAGAGGTTGAGGTCATTGTAGAGGGACCATCCAACTCTTTTCTCCTGCTTCCCAACTCCTTTCTTTTGGCCAATTTCATGGCAAGTGGAGGTCATTGGGGATACAGGGACATGATCTCTCCCTTGAGCCCGGTCTTCTAATGGCTTATTAGGTATTAGCTCATTGTGGGGGAACTGACTTTGCCTTCCTTCTCCTGGACGTGTTGAATTCTTCTCGAGCTGATATTCATAGTCATCCTTGGTCAACCATTCGAAGGTTAATGGATGAGCTCAGGCTAGTGTTTGGCAGGTCAAGGAGGTAAAGTCGTATTCAACGCAAATCTACATTTTCAAGTTATGGTCGGCTAATTGTTGGAGATTCATCTAATTTGAGGTTCAAATCCTTTCCGGAGCTTCTTAGCTCAAGGCTTGAAGTATGTCTAATTCTTATACTTATGAAAATTTCACTTTGTATTCCTTAGCCAAAATGCCAGTTAAAACTAACATGGCCAAGATGTCAGTAAAAACTACTGTATTGACCTTCCTTAAATTAATGAATTTTTCTTTTTAATTTGATCAAGGCTTACCTTTGTGTACAGGTTATACTATTTTTCGCGATGTCAATCTCTTGTTACTTGTTGTTGTTGTTTTTCTTTTGAGCAATCCAAGTTCACGAGAGGAGTTACACTTAGGTCGGAGTTGTTCGAGCTCACGAAGGGAGTTATCCTTAGGAGGAAGTTACTCAAGCTCACAAGGGAGTTACCTGAGCTCTCGAGGGGAATTACCCATAAAAGGCAATTAGGAATTGCACTTAAGAGGGAGTTACGCAAGCTCATGAAGAGATTTACCCTTAGGATAGAGTTACCAAAGCTCTTGAGGGGAGTTACTCAAGCTCTCGAAGGGAGTTACCTAAACTCACAAGGAGAGTTGTCATTAGAAGGGAGTTACCTGAGCTCTCGAGAGGAGTTACTCGAGCTTTCGAGAGGAGTTACCCTTAAAAAAGATTTACCCGAGCTCTCAAAGGAAGCTACCCTTAGGAGGAAGTTACTTAAGCTCATTCAACACGAGATGGTGGAATTCTTTAAATTCCTAAGGCCCCTACCAAATATCTTTCATTTGTTCTTTTGCTATTGCACACACAAAAGAAAGATCTTGGAGATGCATTTTTAACATAAAATTTTCATTTCATTTGTTTTTTTTCTTCTTAAGTTGTTCGCATTCCGTTGTCCATTACTATGGAGTGTGGTACCCCAAACCTGACTATGATGTTTGTGTAGATGAAATGCTGGACGTTTTTGTCCATAACACTTGCTACTGCCTTAGGTTTTACCCATTTTGTGAAATAATCACATCTAACTATTATAAACTTCATTTGGCTTGTCCTAGGATGTCTAATTTCCACATGGCAAATGGTAATAAGTTGGTGAGGCAGAGTAGATTTGCACTTGGAGCGTAGTCGATGGGGATAATATTTTGACAACTCTTACATCATTGTACGAGTTCTTTTGCGTCAGTCTTCATTGCAGTCCAAAAGTAGCCAGCTCGCACTACCGGGTGTGCAATGATTGGGCTTTAACATGGTTACTGCATTCCTCAGCATAAAGGTCTTCTGGAACTCACTATCCTTCTTCCGAGTGCAAACAACGGAGGAAGGGAAAGCTAAAGCTCCTTTTATATAGATCCCTGTTAATCAAGGTGTAGTTAGTTGCTTTGTGCATTAACTTCTTTGCTTCCATTCTATCCGAGGGTAGGGTGCCATCCTGAGGTACTCTTTTATTGGCATCATCCAGCTGGTTGGGTCAGTTGATTGTTACAGGTCTAACACCTCATAGGCCCTTATAATGGTGGATTTTTTGGGAAAGAACTCAAAGAAGATTTTCCTTCGACCTTTCGTACATCAGGGACTATCATGGAAGTGAGCTTGGAAAGCTTATCAGCTTCTAAATTATCCGCTTTAGGAATCTTAATGATATTCTAAGAGGGTAATTCTTTAGTAAGAGATTGGATGGCTTTTAAGTATCCGGCCATTTCTTCATTCTTTGCCTCATACATACCTTTGACCTATTGTACTATGAGCTGGGAGTTTGAAAAGATCTTGAGGTTCTCGCTTTCTGCTCTAACACTTGTAGCGAGTTTAAGCCTGGCTAATAGGGCCTCATATTTTTCTTCGTTGTTGCTTGCGGGAAACCTAAATTTCGAAGCATAGTTGATCTTGACTCCATGAGGTCCCTTTAAGACTAGGCCAACTCCACTTCTCCCCTGTATGGAGGATCCATCTACGTGGAGGGTCCACGCAGCCTATTGTTTGTCATCAAGCTCGAGTGTCCCGCTATATTTAGCCACAAACTCTACTAAACTTCTACCTTGATGACATCCCAAAGTTGGTGCTGCACCCTGTAGGTATTGAGTTCAATCGCATATTTGAACATCCTTCCTAAAACATCTAGCTTTTGGAGAACTACCCTTTTTGGTACATCGGTCAAGATGAAGGCTCGATGTACCTGAAAATACAGACGCAGGCGACGTGCTGATATTACAATCGCTAAGGCAAACTTTTTTAGTTTGGTGTATCTTTGCTCCAACCCTTGGAAGATGTGGCTGATGTAATATACTGGGTGGTGTTGTCTTTCTTTGCTCCTGCTAACACGGACAAGAGAGCTCAATCACTCATTGGATTGGGGTTATTAGCAACGGTGGTTTTGTTAGGAAGTGTTTGAGCTTGTCAAAGCCCTGTTATGACTTTTTCCATCCACTTAAATCAATATGGTTTTTTGAGGATTTTAAAGAATTATAAATATATGTTAGCACTCCTTAGAAGGAATATGCTTAACGTCCTTATTCTACCAACGAGCTGTTGTACTTCTTTGATTAGTGTGGGTGGCGTCATTTAAGATCACTTTGATCTTGTTAGGTTGGCTTCAATCCCTCTTTGGGACACGATATAGTCCAAGAACTTTCTCAATGAGGTGCGAAATGTTCTCTTTCATGGCTTGAGCTTTAAGTTGTAGAAGTGGAGTTGATCAAAAGTCTCTTAGAGGTCTATAGGTGACTCTCTACTTGTTTACTTTTCATGATCATGTCATTGACATAGACTTCCATGTTTCTACTTATATAAGTTTTGAATACTTTAATAACCAGTCATTGGAAGGTAGCATCGACATTTTTCAATCTAAAGGACGTCATTTTGTAACAGTACGTCCCGAAGGAGGTATGGATGTCATCGGTTTCTTTCATTCTAATTTTGTTATGGCTTGAGAAGGCATCCATAAAGCTCGGCAACTCGTGACTTGAGGTGTTGTCAATGAGCTGGTCAATTCAGGGTAGTGGGAAGCAATCTTTTAGAATGCTTTGTTCAGGCCTGTGTAATCCACATACATCTACCATTTCCCCTTAGGTTTCTTAGCCAAGACTACGTTGGCTAGCCAAGTAGGGTATTTTTCTTCCCTAATGAATCCTACTTGGAGTAGTTTATGGACTTCCTCTTTAATGGCGGCTTGTCTCTCAGGAGTGAAGTTTCTGATATTCTAGCGGATGGGTTTCTAGGTCTTATTGATGGTCAATTGATGTGTGATCATGTTTAGGCTTCTGCCTATCATGTTGAAGGGCGACCATGCGAAGACATCTTTGTTTGCCCACAAGAACGTGAAGCTCTTTCTTATATCAAGAGGAATCGATCTTTCTACCTTCGTGGTGTACTTAAGGTTATCATCTAAGATGATTTCTTTTGTGAGCTCAGGTAGCTCGCCTTGGCTTTTGTGTTCATCTTCTGGTTTGGTGTCAATGATACATACACGGTCTCCTTTTAGGGCTGTGATATACAAGTTTCAAGATTGTTCCTGATCTCCTCGACATGCTTCTATGCCAATCAAGGTAAGGAACTTAACTTTAAGATGGGGCTAGGATATGATCGTGCTGAATATCGATTAGGTGGCCCTTCCTACTATGGTATTATAAGGGGACCAACAGTCAACCATGAGGAAATCTGCCTGGTGTATTTCGCTACATGTCTCTTCATCGACCTCAAGTGGTAAAGTGATGATGTTCGAGTTTTACATAATTTATAAACCTCATATTCTACTTCTAAACTCGGTTTTAACAGCAAGTGCACCTATCATTTTAGTGGCATAGAGTAGAGTATAAGGTCATCTCCACAGGAAACATTTTCAAGCACTAGTACTACTCTAATCTTCCTATTATCTTGCAAATCTATTAAGATAATAGATTGGATGAAAGTTAATTAATCTAAAATTAAGAATTACACTAAGTTATATGAATAACATAACACACAAAGACAAAACACAACAAATACAATCAGATTCATTCATTTCCTTAACATGAATTCACACATATGTTTCTCTAATGATTACTATCTGCAAGAATCCATTAAGTAAATGAATGTTCTTCTTAGAAGCATTCACATCTAATAAAAAGTGTATCCACCAAAATCTCTTGTTGACTAACAGCCACTTTAGTGTTGCATTAAGATTAAATTATTTCTGAATCAGCCAAACAAATGCATAAGTCTCTCTATGATATCTCTATCACTATGAGCGACTCGCCTAGTAAATAAGATCTATTCAATGGAATCATCTCTCGATGTCTTCCATTTAAATCTAGTCAAGAAGGTATTGCGTCTTCACTACTTCTTGGGATTATTAATTCTATTTACTAGAACTAGATAATTATTAGATGAATTGAATTTTGATGATCAAATTCAAGTTAATCCCATGAATAAATCCTATTCTTTACTCATATATAATGACAAAACAATAAATAAACAATAACAGAAAGAATCAACACAATAGAAGAGAAGAGAGAGTAGAGAAAAGAAAAAACCTTTTTTACTGTTTATTGAATTTGAATGAAGATTTGGAGTCTTGCACACACATGGATGACATGAATCCTTTGACTTTTTCAAGTTCTTCAGGAAAAATTACAACTTTCAAACAAATATAAGATCACCAACACATACTATGAACATATACAATCACCAAGAACTAACATTCTCCCTCCTAGAGGTTCTATAAGATATCAAGGTCCTACAATTACAATGAAAGAGATGAGAGGGTGTGATAATGTCTATCCTCCTTATGTTGGAATGGGTGTGTGTCTTTTATAATCACCCAATTTCTTGAAAAGGCATCTGATGAAAATATACAACCTAAAATAGAAGACATACTGTTTAGTGAAAAGAAACATAAAAGTTGCATTCATGCCTTTTAAGTTATCGCGTCTCTTCAACCTTCAGATCACGGGCGACCAAAAGGGGGTGATTCTTACTGTGGCCAAATTTCTTCTTATATACACTTCAATCACGGGAGACCAAAAGGAAGTGATTGCTTGAAATTCTCCTATCACGAGCTCAATCACGGGCGACCAAAGGGGTGTGATTCTTGCTGTCTTCAATAATTTTTTTCCTATCTCGCCCGTGATATATCTTGGTTCCTTATTGCTTTGGAAATAATTGAGTTCTCATTCCTCTTAATTGCTCCAAAATGAGTTGTTATAGTCCAAAGTCACCTGAATTGAAAATATTGCTAAATTAAGTATCAATTCTTAAATAGAAACATGACATTAAGCCCTAGATTTTACTTAATCATCCATTAAAATTATGGACATTTCATGCCTATCAAGTGATGATTCCTTGAGGTAAGATGGGCCGATTATCAAAACCATATAGCTTGTGATCATAAGACCTCAACTTTGGTTTCAACTCATTTTTCATTTGCTCGAACGCCTGATTGAAGAGGATGTTGGTGTTGCTTCCTGTATTAATTAGTACCCTTTTAACTTTCCAACTCAAAATGCAAGCAGAAATCACCAGAGCATCTTAGTGAGGGGTTTAGACCCCTTCGTAATCTTCGTCGAAAAAAGAGATGGTGGTGTCGACCTAGAGCCCAAATGGACTAAGGTTAACACTACCAACTCGAGTCGAATGGTAGCCCCGCTCTTTTTAAGGTCAGGGGTCTACCTATGATAGTATTGATTTCACCATGGCATTATTGGTGAGGTTGGGGTTGATTTGAGCAATCTCGAGTGGCCACCGCTCTCTCCTGTTCATCAGCCCTATATTTCTGCTTAGGCGATTCAGGTTTAAGGTTACGATCGATGTATTGATTGAGCTTGCCATACCATATGACGTCTTCTATGGTGTTTTTAGCAGCCAACAATTCCTTGTATCGTACCTGTAATTGTGGTGATATTTATAATATTCCTTTGAATCTTTTTATCCTAAGCTAGGTCTCATTAGAGGCGGTGGTGATGGGAGGCCCTAGTTCCTTATCTTGAGAAACACGTCGTGTACCATGGGTAAACTCATTGTACATCAGGAAGAGCTTCCACTTGTCGTTATCTCTATGACCTGAATGTACATCGGCTCTGTTGAAGTCGGTAATCTTTTTGTCATCCTTTGTCTCGAGGTAAATGGTCTTTAACTTGGGAAAGCCCGACTCGGGCATGGCCTTCAATTTCTTTCCCAGCATTTTTAGTGTCTTCTTGTCGAATGTACCTTTGTGCCTTTTCTCTTTCTTGCTCGAGTGTGGTGGGCTGATATTTTTAAAGGGAGTATAAGAACGAACCCTCTACAAGGACCTTTTATTTGATAGAGTTGAGAGCTACTCCTTGATTGAGATTTAGGACATTTAGACACGCTTTGTTAAACCTTGCCAAGTAGTTTCTTAGGGGCTCACCCTGCCTTTATCTACCATATAGAGATACAAGTCATTTTTTCTCGGATGGTTTACTTGCCATGAAGTGTGCCATGAAAAGGTCGTTGAGCTGGATGAACAATGGACTCAAGTTTGTTATACCAAACCCGAGTTGCTCTTCGAAAGGTGGTAGGAAAAGTCTTACACCTTATTGCATTTGAGAAATTGTGTATTGCCATGGTAGATTGAAATTGAGCGATGTGGTCTTCCAAGTTAGTCGTCCCATTGTAGGATTCTGAGGTAGGTAACCAAGACCTGGTCGAGATTACCTCGAATTGAACCTTAACCACAAAGGGCGTCTTACCTGAGAGTGGATTGGGGGCGAGTTCATTCTTGAAACCTTCTCTGATAGTCGATAGCTTTCTCATTATATCTTTGATTTCTTTGAGAGCTCGTTCCTTATTGGAATCAAGCTCGATATCTTTGGTGTGAGAGTGGGTATGTTGTCCCACGAGCTTAAGTTAAGCTAGGACATGCAAATTATGCCTTCACACATTGCTCATCATCCACTTGACACCTCGAGGTAACTCAAGCTGAGTGCCGAGACACTATGTGCCCTTGCAAGATGTGATTGGCTTTCACTAGGCTTATGGTTGCGTTGAGTCTCAGGTATTCATTTAGGAATGGCCTCGAACTATAGGACTACTCCTTAGTGGACGTGCTAGCCTGTGGTGACATCACAGTACATCCGTGTTCCCTTTCAACCGACACCTTTTCGAGCTTGGATGATTGGGTTGGGGAAGTGCTTCATTATGAACTGGACGGTTGCTCCTCTAAACGCAAGCTTTTCAAACGTTCTAACTCTGTGATTCTAGCCTGTAGGAGGCATTGGATCACTCATTTTTCGTATTTTTGTGTACAAGTTTTCCAGTTCTAGGATATGCCTTTGAGTCTAGAAGACCGGCATTCATGGTGGCGATCGACTCAGGAAGTGGCAACTTAAGAGCCTCGCCATCTGTTGGGTTAAGACTGAGCTGTACGGTGGCAGAATCAAATTGGATCTTACTTTGTTGTGGTCTAAGCATTACAAGAAGCGGGAGTATCTATTGGGGTGACACGTTATGGGTTTTAGAGAGGTTTCAACAGAGAAGACGATGGAAGACAAGAGGAAAGAAAAGGGAAGATAGCTTTAAAAGGGGTAGCTTCCCACAGAAGACGTCATGTGTTGCATAAGCTAATTTTTGCCAATAGAGATGGCTCCTGCAAACACAGAAAAAGCAGTTAGAGGGGCATCAAAGGGTTACCCGGCACAGCCACTCTAATGCTTAAGTCAGTTCATGGGTAAGAATGGTATGTCTACAGTATGATAGAAAAAGCCTTTTTTCTTCCCCTTCTTCCCAAAGGGGAAAGGGATATATATAATGTTTAGGGTCATACCGGAGCAAACTTCCTAGCAACAGACCTGGTACCTGAGCTGGCAGCTACAACCAAGTTGAGGAGCTGTGACTTGCAAAGTGTGGCCGAACTGAATATGTCCCCTCCGGACTAGAGTACTTGCTTTGTTTAGAGGTCATGAGGTTTTCGAGCTAATTTCGTGGGGTAGCTATAGACAAGCTCCGCCCACCTAAGTGAGAGTCCATGAAGAGATCCTGTGTCATTTCCCTTGGTAGAGCCTTAGGTCTTCTTATCTACACGAGACGTCGTGGGATTGTTAAGCACGGGGCCTTATGTGAGCCTATTAGTGTTGTTTTAAGGGTCAAATGACCGAGTAGACCGATGGCCATATTCCCCTGTCAATAAGTACTGTTGGAGTACACGAGAAGTTTTTCCTAGTACTATGTTGATTAATTTCTAAGTTTCGGTACTAAATTGATGAATTTTAAAGTTCATGTACCTAATTGCATATTTTTTAAAGTTCATGTGCCATTTATGACGCTAATCTAATGATTTTAGGGATTGATAAATTCTAATACGACTCTAAGGCTCTATGGATCTCAATATAACTTTGGGGATCGACAATGCTAAGGAGATTCTACAGAGTATTATGAATCTATACTTTCAAACCAACTCTTGGAAGCATATAGATCCACCTTTTCAAAAATGACTTTCTAAATTTACTTCCATTTTATCATAATGAAATTAGATAAATAATATTTTTTTATGAGACCTCTTAATTACCATTGACATGATCATGTTGATTGAAGATGATTACTACATAAAAATAACATAAGTTGTGTATGCTTTGGTATATGTATATGTATGTAGTATGTACTTATACATAGTAATTTTATTTAAGCATATGCCATTACTTACCCCTTTAAGTTTACATAATGCATTCATTTAACATGGATAGATATTCATTCTCTTCTCTTTCTACATAAACCATTATTTTGGTGTTCACTTAAAAAGAATTATTCATTCTCTCCTTTTTTATTTAAATTGTTATTTTCATGTTCAATGTCAATTCATAATGAATTGCTATGATGTAAAATGATGAATAACAATTCAATGGTTTTTTTTTTTTTTACCCACACCCACGATTTCTCTTTTGATGATTTATTTTCCAGCTTTGTCATAAATACATGTGTCTTGAAAATATCATATATATAATTATTCTCTCATTGTAATAAAAATAAAGGGAATTATATAAATTTTACATTTTACTTTAATAGTTATTTATTTTATTTTTTACACTAAGTGAACAATGTAATAACTATTATAGCGAGTCTGATACATGTATACTATCACTATAAAAAAAATTATCAATATATAAAAATTTATTACCAAAATACTGCTACTAAACTACGATTATAAAAGTAATATTGTGGGACCCAGACCAGCCTAGTTCAATCGAAACCGGCTATCAAAGTGAGCTAGTCCACTCGTTTCGCCTGGATTTGCATTAACCGGATTGACCCGATCAACTTGGATACCCAAACCGGTTGACATGAACAAAAGAAAAGCAAAAATATTAGAATTTTAAATATGTATTCATACTATATTATGAACTTATAAAATTCAATCATTATATCTTGCTTATTTAATAATTTATTGATGAATTTGATCCAAATATAAAGTTAATTGAGTGACGTCATATATATATATATATTGTCTATTCTAATTAAATTATCCCCTATATTTTTATTTTTTCATGACCCTGGTTTGACCCTTCAACCCCAAACCCTCTATCTTGTATGGTTTAAACTCTAGTCCAGTTCTAACAACATTATATAAAAGCATATATAAATAATTACATTCAAATAACGGGTATAAATCACGATATCATGTTATACTATCATACCTATATTACATTTTAGACAAGTGTTATATTTTTTTTTCTATGGATATTGCTAGTTATTTTCGTGATATATGTCCGGCCCTATTCCACATTTTCCAAAATCTTTTATTTAATTGACTCAGTGCTATCTCAACACTTTAATTTTGTTGTGCTTTTCCTTGCGTGCGTATTGTGGACGCACGTGCTTTACTTTCCTCATCCAAGCGTGTTAGTTTGCTTTCATGGCGCTTTTTTTTTCTTGGTAGTAACATATGCCTATATCGTGATATAAATATGCAATTTGAACTGATTATTTTTTCTTCACATACCACATTTATAAAACACAATTTTATGATTGTATATTAGTAATTATTTCTCATCCAACCTATATCCTGAACAATAAATAATTTTCATTATAGCCCTATCATAATCATATTGAATTGAAATTCAATTTTCCTCTTATTCTATATGGTAAAGCGAATGCGTTGTTCAAGTAATAATCATGGTAAGAATTATAATTAACACATATTTGACTATTGTGATATGATTGATTAATTGGTGGTGGGATTGACTATAGTCTATATAATCCTTAAGGCAACAATATAAGAATTTAGAATGTGAAAGATTCAAAGCATTTATGGATTAATTTACTTTATTTGTAGACGTGACCACTAAGACTGTATTTTTATAATTAGACTAGCCATTAATTTTGACGGGATTGATCAAAATGAATAATTGACTAATCATTAATTAAGGAAAGGGAAAATTACATTACAAGTTATCAAGATTAGTAAGGGAAATTCTGTATTTGATGGGATCGGTCTAGTCATTATCCAACGGCTTATACCATATCTAATCGTGATCACATCACTAAAATTGTTAAAATTTCAAATACCATATTTATTTTAATGGTTAGATGGTTGACTGGACGGTCTTATTGAAAGGACCATAGAAGCTCCCAATCAGTAAATTCAAATAAGGAATAATTGTTTAAATGGTAAAAAAAAATAATTATTATTTTAAGTGGTTAAAAAAAATCAATATTATAATAGTTGTGTAAATAAGGATTAAAATTTTGAGTTGTGGTAAAAAAAAAATCAACATTATATAAAATAATGAAAATAAGATAAACTTTTTTATGTATATTTATTATCTATTTAAAACATTGATCCATTGTATTTTGTCACTTAAAAATTTAATACCTTATTTATACCACTCTATATAACTTTGATTCATTTTTTTAACATTTGCTTTATTTTATTCATTTATTTTTAACCTTTTTTATATTTTGCGTGACTATGTATATTTGTAAATGAAAATAAACATGCGTAACATATGTGGGGTAGAAAGGGTTAAAAACATTGGGATAAGAAATAAAAATAATAATATCTTAATAAAAAAATTACAAAAATACTCATAGATCGAAAATAATCAAGAAACAAGTTTAATTTGTAATGGACCCATCTTTTAAAAATAGAATTTAATGTGACTTTAATAAGCCCGTCTCTTGAAAATATAAGTTCAATAAAACATAAACTCTATTTTTTTAATAGACAAGTTTAAATTACTCCTTTTTAGAATTATTTTCAATTGGGGCAACATTTTTGTAATTTAAAAAATATTTTTTTTCCTCTCCTCAACTCTAAACTCATTTGGATTGATGAAATAAAAAGCAATAAGTTTTGTACAATTTTTTTTTATATTATATGGGCTTGGTTTAATATCCCAATAATTGTTTTTAAGAGCATTCACATTCTATAAGACTTTTTTTTCTCTATAAGAATCTTGTCATTTCATTTCTAAGATTCTTTATATAAAGATTATAATATATTTTTAGATTTTATGAATTAAATGTACTTTTATAAAATACATTTAATAAAATAAAATATATAATAATTATAAAAATATATAAAGTCTCATTTTTTGAGTTATTTACAAAGAACCTGAAAAAAAAAAAATTAAAGAATCTCTTCCGTTGTAGAGCCTTTGCCATGCACCCACAACAGGATGTTCTAAGGAACATAAACCGAGTATCTAAAATATATAAAACCATGTTAATAAGAAAAGAAAAGAAAAAGAGAAAAAGAAAAAAATAACTATTAATTTAGATTATCTTCTAAAAAATTATTGTGCTGCCAAAAGATGATTGGACATACACAGAGGTAGCCAATCAGGAATATTAAGAAACGTCAAAGGAATTGCAATGCAAATAGACCTTTTAAGTTATTTTCATTTGTATTTGACTTTTGTGTTTAAATTATGAGTTTATATTCCAATTTTTTCTTTTAAAAAAAATAGTATTTGGACTCCTATATGACTATTTTACTGCTGATTTCATACAATTTTCTTATTTTAGCAAGTACATATTATTTTATCAATGGATTAGATATTAAAATAAAATTTAAATGTATTTTTCCACACTTTCCTTTCTTTGTAGATAATAAAACATTAAAAGACACTAAATGAATGGATAAATATTGTCCATGCGTCCAGAAAAATAATAATAATATATTCCAAAGGGAACCTTTATAAGGAATCCCGAAATCTTTCCTTGCTGGTTCCTTTCCTTTACTCTATAAATTTTCCCCTCTCCCTTCTCAAGCACACAGAGTCACACAGACACTTTCTCTCTCTTTCGATCTTTTTCCTCTCTTTTGATTTCTCGAGAGACACGGTGATAATAATCTTCTTCTTCCATAACATTTCACGATCCACATGCTTCTTGCTTCCAGTCCACTAGTGACAAAAAACGAAGAACAACTCTGACAGCAATAAAAAAACAAGGGAAGGTTTCACTCTTTCTATTTCTCTCTTAAAAAGAAAAATGGTTTCTTCGTCTTCTATTCGATTCCTTGACCAATATTCCAATCAGGTACGTGCTCCTTCTTCTTGTCCTCCTCCTTGCTTAAGTAAAAGAAACGATAATATTACTGTAACTCCTAGACGTTCCAAAGCTCAAATGTGTCTTCACAAGATTCTCCACATAATCACTTCTCACCAGCAACAGCAGAAACGAGAAGGAAGCATCGTTTCGAGAATTAATGGTTCTGGATTGATGAATGATGATGGTGTTTTAGTTCATAAAGATCAAAACTTTAAGTGTTCTAGTGAGAAAAGATTATTGGGTATTGACTTGAATTTAAGATTAGGGTGTCTGTTTGATGAGTCTACTACAGTTGAGAAAAATGGGACTAACTCTCAAGGTGAATGTGAGCCCAAATTAGGCATTGAAGAAGAATCTAAAGATCGAAACTTTAATGGAGAAGATCTTAAAAGTATCGATGATGATGAGAAGGAGAAGAAGGAGGAAGACAAGGAGCAGGAGGAGGCTACTGACGATCATTCTGAGATAACTGATTTGCAGTTTCGAAGCAGTGAGAAGGACCAAAATGAAAATTTAGAAAATGGGCAGTGTCAAAACCATGAAAAGAGTGAAACTGTAGGTGAGAATTTGAAAAATGGAGGAACTTTGGGGATGTTAGTTGAAGCAGCCAGGTGGGTTTCTGAGAATTACTTTGATGATGTTGAGAGTGATGATAAGAGTCGACGTGAGGAGAAGGGGGTGGAGGAACAAGAAGAGGGGAATAGTCGAGGTCGAGCGGTTGGGGGTGGGAGAGGAATCGAGAAGGAAGGTGGGAAGGGGTGTGGGAAGAAATGTAATAAAAATAAACTTGCGGGGTCGAAAAGAAAAGTGAGTTTTGACAACAATGTGGATGTTAATGTATATGTCGTGGAGTACGAGGATGATTGTAAATCGCCGGTGGTGAGATCGAAGAGGGGAAGGAGTCAAGTGTTGCCGGTGAGGTACAGAGACTCGGTTCTTGAACCGTGGAAGAGAGGATTCTCAAGACCACCGCCGCGAGTGGTGGCTGGTTCTAATAATAAACGAAAGTCGAGGTGAAAAGGTTGTGAAATATCTAATGTTATGTGGCAGAAAAGATAATTGTGAGACTTGCTTTTATGTTATATGGATTTTGGTTATTTGATTTATATAGGTTTTGGGTTAGTCCGTCTCTTAATTTTGGCTAATTTTATATGCCATAACTTGCGTGTTTTATCCATCTAATTTTAGTGTTTAATGTGGTAAGAATCCAGTTTACATAAATCGCACTATGCAAGATATACGTTAGGAGGAGCTTCGGAATTCCTTTTCAAGTACTATCAATATATGAACACGAGATATACTCGAATAAGTAGTAGGTAATCATCCATGTAATTTTGGCAATCTTTACTATTATGAGTATATTTTGGTCAAAGCACTCCTCCAAGCTCTAATCCATCAATATAATACTTTAAAGATATTATGACGCGTTGACAAGAATAAAATTAGTATTTTGTAACGTAGAGTTAAAAATATATATATTTATTTCTTTGTTTATCAAAGGAATTGTTACCATATAGTTTTAAGTCAATGAAATTACTATTTTTTCCGTACTATTCGATTTCAATGAATCAAATATAATTTCTCTCTTATCAATCTGGGTATCACTAATCTAATGATATAATTGCTGATCTTCTAAAAGATTTTGGATTTAGAATTTAGACGGTCTATGTATGTCGGATGAATAGAATGGATCATGTAAAAGGGGTAACTACCGTCCATGCTGAATTACCGAACATGGAAGTTGGGGTGGTGGTGGGTTTATATTTTCTGTGAATGATGATACATGGGAGTAGCAGAAAGACGAGACACTAGGCAGACACACATGATGTGTTTGCGTCCGTAGCAAGGTAAATGTAAGGCGAGAATTTCTCATATTCTTTATAAGAGATGAGTTCTTTTGTTATCTTTTAATTGTTTTTTCCTTTAGTTTGTCAACTTTGATATGATGGAGCCACGTAACCTAGCTTCTTGCCATTTGCAAAAATAGGATAAAAATATTATTTTAATCTCTATTTTGTTCTATATCCATTGAAACTTTGTGCTCTTTTTTATAAAACAAAAGATATTCTATTTAATCAAATTCTTATTTATTAGTTTACATTTGAAGTTTAAAATTGGTAAATCATATACAAAATTAAGGTTTTACTTGTCAAATGTAAGAACTTATCTTTAAAAAGATGATATGGTAAATAATCATCGATCATGAAATATATTTAAGCATAGTGGAGACAGTAGATTTGATAAATGGAATTAAAATTTAATTAAGTATGATATTTAGCAATCTTAAATTTGAAAAAATTACCTAAATTTTAGGTATATGATTTGATTTTATTAATGCAATAAGATAATAATATTTTAATTTGATAACTGGAAATGAAAAAAGGTATATCGTTGTGCTATTGATGGGACAGTAATGGCAGTTCTTTGGTGATTCCGTAGCTTTACGATAAGTTTTGATATTTTTTTTCAAGTCCTTTTCATCTCTAGCAAAAAGAAAACTTAGCCCTTTCAATGGAGGCTGAGAAAACATATTTTAATGTCCTTTAGGCATGGCTTTTCTTTTGTTGGTCAAACGCAAAAAGGTAAGAAATATATGGGAATCATCGAAAGATTAGCATGAGATATTTCGTCTTAGGATTTAGGAATAAGATCTCGATGTAATTATGTATATTGTTTATTCTAAATGTTGTAATCGGTCTTTGTTAAATCGGGTTTACCTTCTCAGTTTAATCCCATTAAATCTGATCTGATTTTAAGAGCGATTAAATTTAATTATGTTCAACCCACGATTTAATTTGATTTTAATTATTAACATTCAATCTTTTAATATGTCTAGGTTAAATCTCCATACTAATCTAATAATACTGGTTCTAATTATGAGTAATGGAAAATGGACAATGGCAAGGGATATATGCTATATGTAACACTTAGAATTTAATCCAATTCAACAATAATTTGATACATAATCCACCATATTTGAAAAAAGTCGCCATGGGCCATTATAAAAAATCCTTATATAGCGGTTCGTTCCGAACTACTTATTTATCTGTGTTTAGCATTAGGTTTTTTTTTTTATAATTATTATAACAGGATAAAAGGATGTCAAACCCAATATCTCTCGGAGATTAAAAAAAAAAAAAATACTACTAAGTTACGATAGTATTGATATATTTAGTATTAGTTTATATGCTTAAGTTGCCACCTCAAGTGATTTTTTTCGCATGACGGTGGTTTTTATTTTTTTATTTATTTTTTCTAAAAAGAAAAGTGGGCTCTGATCTTGAATGATTATATGGATTATCCAGAAAAATGGCCGAACAAGGGACACAAATGTGTACCTTTTGTCTAAAGCGCTAGAATAGGTCAAATGCCCACCTCCATCTATTATATGCCACATTATTTAGTGTTTACACGCCGCGTAGACTATTGACTATTGATAAATTTTATAGAGTTAATAAATATATAAATTTTAAAATAACAAATTTAATACTCAATTAAGCTTTTGATATTTAGTAATAGTAACTCGGCTAACAAAGTTAATACTATTTGTAAAACTTACGCTCCCAGCAAATGAAAAAGTGACTTGTGTTTTATGTATAATATATTATTAAAAATTTTATCTGTGTTATATTTTGTATATACATAATATATGTGTAATATCTAACTCAATACAGATAAAAAAAAATCTATGATCGAAAATCAATAAAATAACATAAAAGTACTTTTAGAGACAAAAATTCATGTAGTAACTTAAACCCACATTTTATTAAGGGTAAAGTTTGCAGATTTGCCTTGAAAACTTTAAAAATTACACAAACATCTAGATTTTTTAAAAATTAACACTTACACCTTCTAAAAACAAGCAAATTCATGAACGTCTTCTAAAAACAAGCAAATTCATGAACATCTCATGAAAACTTTAAAAATTATATAAACTCCTAGTTTTTAAAAAAAAATTAATACTTACACCCTTAAAAACCAATAAATTATATGTAATTTTTTTTATTTGGTTCTAACATGTTATTGCATATGATAAGTTTAATTAATAAAAGTTTTAAAAATTTAAATATTAAAGACTAAAAACTTTTTTTTATTTCTTTTTTACCTTTGAACCCAATATCTAAAGTGGAATTCTAATAAAAAAACTTTTTTTAGTAAAAAATAATATCATGAGGTGCGTTTTAATATAATAAAAAACTTTTCTAATATATTTATTTCGTGCTAAAATGCAATTCTAGAAAAGAAAAACAACAATTAACTTTTTTTGTCTTTTTCTAAAAAAATTAATTCTATAAACCTATAATAAAATTTTTTTAAATATTTTTTGAAAATTAAACATACTATATATGTAATGACACGTAAGCATCAATTAAGCAAATTTTATATATTATCATCACGGCATTTTTTAAAAGATGTAAATGTTGACTTTTCAAAGTTTTCAGACGATGTCTGTACAATTTACTTGTTTTCAAAAGGTATAAGTGGTAACTTCTAAAAAAAGTGAAAGTCTATGCAATTTTTGAAGTTTTCATCAAAGGTCCGTGCAATTTATCTTTTATTTAAAATGGTTTTTAACTTATTCATTAATCTTGTCTTTTCATTTATTATATAGAAACTAGAATACGAAAGGCTCTCTTCTTTGTATGTGTAACTTAATCAAAGCTCTTTTAATGAGTAGTAGAATCATGAATGGTGTGAGTTGTGATTACGCAATACCACTTATTGCACATAGTGAGCGTTAACTTATATGACGTTAATATGGTAGGTGTGTATGTCTTGTGGGCGTTGGAATTCAAGTTCGAACCGACAGGGACGTGAAATATGATGTTCTTCGTGCTTGAGCAATTAGCTTCTAATAATATAAGATCGAGGAACATGTTTCAGCTAAGTGCCATGTGTTTGATTAGGCGAAATATTGCTATTATTTCACTTGTTGCTGGGGAAATATTGTCCTTTTCTGGATTAGAAATTTAAGCTACATTTCTTTAAGAATCCGTTGTGATTCATCATTCCTCCGATGTCGGATTACTCATGGAATGTTAATTCATGATCATGTGACCACAAAATTATTAGGACAAGTTGCTCTTTTGTAACTTAAAATAAAGATTTCATTTAACTATGATAGGTATTGCCTGATTATTGTAGGTTTACTTTAGTAAATTTATCAAATTATGATAAGTTCCTTCAATTATAATAGATTTGCCTAAATGTACTAAGTTTACCCCAATGTAATAGGTTTGTTTATATATAAATGAATTTTTTATTTTAAGTAGTTATATTGTGACAGGTGACTCAACATTGCCACGCGGCTGTGGTGGTACCTTCGGGGAGTTTAGGTTATTGAATCTGTTGAGAAGGAGACGCAGAAAGTGTTAAGCGAGGAACTGACGAAGGACGAAGCAGTGGATCAGACTGCACTGGCCACACTACACAGTGCGCAATTGCATACGTTGTCACGACAAAAAAGGAGAAGAGACAGTGAATTGATGAAAAACATTAAATGCAGCATATAAGAAAACAATGCACACTGTGATCAGCACTTTCTAGGATATTTCATCATTTTATTATTAATTTTGATAGGATCGATCTTATTATTATGCAATAGTTTATAATGTCCTCAATCGTGATTGAATTACTAAAATAATTAATATTTCAATTATTATATTTCATTTCATGATTGAATTATTGACTGGACGGTCCTATCGATAAAACCGTAAAAACTCTCCTACTTGCTGATAACTGTTCTTTCGTGGTCCTTTATCAGTATCCCAATTGACCTCTTTAATCATTTTCCCGACACATTATATTTGGATTGTCTAATCTAAACGTTCAAGATTACCAGCAGTACTTCTTTAAGGGAAAATCAAGCATAAATCCCTTTTAACTTGTAGATATAATGTATCTAGCCTTTCTTTCAATTTTTCCTTTTTTTTTTTTACTTTAATTTTTTGCCCAGCATAATCTAGTTGCCTTGTGTGGATGGTATCTGTTTCTTTATTATCTTGGTTTGGACTATACAATTTGTCTACAAAAGACTTGTGAGGACTGCAAAATATCATCTTAAGGAGGCATGGATTTGATTAGGTAAAGGCAAGGAAACCTTTTTTTTTTTTTTTTTCCTTGTCAATGTCACTTGTTGCATAAGGGATTTGCATTCAGAATGGAATTTTTTTTTTCCACTCTCGTAATTCGTATATTTATTAGTATGAATCCAATGTGATTCATGAAATATCATATTCATGAAATATTATTCATGTTATTTGCACTACTATTAAAGCTAAGAAGTGTAGAGGTAACAAGATTAAAGTTTAGGAGGTATTAAAAACATTTTAGTATGTTTGAGGAGGTATTTTGGATATCATGATGTCTAAAATTGAAAAGGTTATTTATAATTTATAGCAGTTATTCATCAATTTATCAAAAATTAACAATGTTGAAGTATATTTTCTAAGTTTATGGTTATATCACATTAAGATCAAAATTTAGGAAGTTATTCACGTTTTTCTCTATAATTTACTACTTTGCCATCCTTATCATCCCATAGTTTAATTTTTTTACTATGAAATTTTGACGTATTCTAATAAGGCTGCAAACAAGTTAAGCCGATTTAAGCTTTTGATGGTTTATACTCAACATGTGAAAGATAAGGACCTTGGCAAAACGTGTAATTAGGTACTTGAACTTTTAAATTAATTGATTTAGTACCTGATTTTTTTAAAAATTAATTAATTTGATGCCAAAAAAAAATTTCGTGGATACCAATACTACCTCCATCAATTTTTTCAGGTATTAAATGAATCGAATTTAAAGTTTTTTTTAGGTACTAAATTAATCAATTTTAAGGTTCAGGTATTAAATTAATTATCGACTCCAAAGTTCAATTACCTAATTGCATATTTTGCCAAAATTCAAATACTATTTGTAACATTAACCCTAAAAATAATAATGGGCTTAGCTTGAGAGAGATATTTATTGACCTTAAAAAGTATATGTTGGCTTTTTTTCGAGGATAAAATGATAGGCTCGACAAGGATTCTTGAGCTTAACTAGTAAGTTCACTCATATCAATGGCCTCTAGCATGTAGATTTATTTGTTTTATTTTTTTAAATAACATACAATATTAATATATATGATATAATATTAAAAATATTATTTATCATATAATAATACATATAAAATGCCTGTCCCGAGATTTGTCAACAAACCTATAAATAGATTGCTTCCAAGTTTAATTAGAAATTCGACCTAAATTCATTTTAATAAACAAGCTTTAGTTTGAGCACAAAGCCGACTTTGTCAATACAACGAAATTAAGCTCAAAGATAATCAAAATTGAATAGCTGGGATATGCATTAGTTGCTGCTTTTTGAAAGCATTTATTTATAGGTAATCTTTGTTAAATCCACGTCTTACAATTTCACTAGTAGCCGACCGTTGCTTTAAAAACTTACCCAGACATGCGGCAGGCGAGTATTTTTCTTGTTTGTATGTGTACATTTGCTTATTAAGACTTACCCGTAGTTCGTTTGTTTCAACAAATATACTTTTTTCTTGGGAGAGAGGGAAAAAAAAAACTCTCTTTTAGGAATACATCATTCTTTATTTACTTTTATTTATTACATTAACCTTTTATACAAGAAAAAAAAAACCTATAATTCTCAAAAGGGATTTTTTTTTTGCCAAATTGGTCTCCACTATCCTTTTAACTCTGAAAAGTAATCTCTTTTTAATTAACCTATAAATTATATTTTAAACATAAAATTTTATAGCTGGTAAAAGTAAAAATAATGTTAAAATAAGCTGAAATTGTTGTTATCACGAAGGCAAAAAATTTCGACAGTTAACCTATAATATCATAGCAAATGGAGTGAGTTGGATGACTTACATTTTCATAGGTAAAAGTTAGGAAATTTTTATGGTTTTTTTTTTTTTTTACTAAATCAGTTCTATTATTTATTTGATGGCATAAATTAATTCTAATTATCATTGAATTATTTAATATATTAATTATTATATTTATTTAATGTCAAATACATAATTTTGTTGTCCATAACATAAATCCTCGCATATTATTGTTAATACCATACCATTGATAATTTATTTAAAGTTGCCAACAAGTTTCACGCATTAAACACCAAATGAATCTTTCCTTTTTTTTTTTTTTTAAATCTACAATTATCTTTTCTGCCACATAACATTAGATATTTCACAACCTTTTCACCTCGACTTTCGTTTATTATTAGAACCAGCCACCACTCGCGGCGGTGGTCTTGAGAATCCTCTCTTCCACGGTTCAAGAACCGAGTCTCTGTACCTCACCGGCAACACTTGACTCCTTCCCCTCTTCGATCTCACCACTGGCGATTTACAATCATCCTCGTACTCCACGACGTATACATTAACATCCACATTGTTGTTAAAACTCACTTTTCTTTTCGACCCCGCAATTTTATTTTTATTACATTTCTTCCCACACCCCTTCCCACCTTCCTTCTCGATTCCTCTCCCACCCCCACCAGCTCGACCTCGACTCTTCCCCTCTTCTTTTTCCTCCACCCCCTTCTCCTCACGTTGACTCTTATCATCACTCTCAACATCATCAAAGTAATTCTCAGAAACCCACCTGCCTGCTTCAACTAACAGGCCCAAAGTTCCTCCATTTTTCAAATTCTCACCTACAGTTTCACTCTTTTCATGTTTTTGACACTGCCCATTTTCTAAATTTTCATTTTGGTCCTTCTCACTGCTTCGAAACTGCAAATTAGTTATCTCAGAATGATCGTCAGTAGCCTCCTCCTCCTCCTTGTCTTCCTCCTTCTTCTCCTTCTCATCGTCATCGATACTTTTATGATCTTCTCCATCAAAGTTTCGATCTTTAGCTTCTTCTTCAATGACTAATTGGGGCTCACATTCACCTTGAGAGCTAGTCCCATTTTTCTCTACTGAAGTAGACTCATCAAGCAGACACCCTAATGCTAAATTCAAGTCAATACCCAGTAATCTTTTCTCACCAGAACACTTAAAGTTTTGATGTTTATGAACTAAAACACCATCATCATTCATCAATCCAGAAACATTAATTCTCGAAACGATGCTTCCTTCTTGTTTCTGCTGTTGCTGGTGAGAAGTGATTATGTGGAGAATCTTGTGAAGACACATTTGAGCTTTGGAACATCTAGGAGTTACAGCAATATTATCGTTTCTTTTACTTAAGGAAGGAGGAGGACAAGAAGAAGGAGAAGCACGTACCTGATTGGAATATCGGTCCAGGAATCGAATAGAAGACGAAGAAACCATTTTTCTTTTTAAGGGAGAAATAGAGTGAAACCTTCCCTTGTTTTTTTATTGCTGTCAGAGTTGTTCTTCGTTTTTTGTCACTAGTGGACTGGAAGCAAGAAGCATGTGGATCGTGAAATGTTATGGAAGAAGAAGATTAGTATCACCGTGTCTCAAGAAATCATTGAGAAAAGCTACGAAGGAGCATCTTTCTTTTCTTTTCATTTCTTTTTCATTTTTTTTGGTAACAAAATTTTATACATGAGATGGAGAAGGCAAACTGAACCTGTTCTTCCTAATGGCAGAATTTTGTTCATATTTTAAGGACTATAAGGCCTTGGCAGTGACCATTGCGGGAATGTATTATTTCAAATTTATTTCACTTGTGTAATTGGAATTTTTTTTCCTTGTGGAAGCATGATGAGGAATATTTATGTTGAGGTAACTTCCCCTTATGCTTCCTTTATCTTTGAGGCAAAAAAACCGATCTAACATGTTTTCTTGACAAGCATATACATTGTGGCTGTAAATGGCTGACTTATTCTAATAAGGCTGCTAATAAGGTGAGCCAATTTAAGCTTTAGAAAGTTTATCTTTAACAATTTTGATAAAACATGTAATTAGATATTTAAATTTTTAAATTAATTGATTTAGTACTTGATTTTTACAATTAATTAATTTGATGCCAAAAAAAAATTTTTGGGTACCAATACTACCTCCGTCAATTTTTTCCAGGTATTAAATGGACCAAATTTAAAGTTTCTTTAGGTATTAAACTAATTAATTTTAAAGTTCAGGTATTTAATTAATTATCAATCCAAAATTCAATTACTTAATTGCATATTTTGCATACTACTTGTGACATTAATCCTAAGGATAATAATGGGTTTAACCTGAGATAAACTTTTATTGAGCTTAAAAACTATATGTTGGCTTTTATCGGAAATAAAAATTGTAGGCTCGATAAGGAATCTTGGGCTTAACTAGTAGGTTCACTCATAATAATGGGCTATAGCATGTAGATTTATTTATTTTTATTTTTTTAAATAACATACAATTATAATATATATGATATAATTAAAAAGTATTATTTATCAATAATAATACAAATAAAATGCTTGTCCCGAGATTTGTCAACAAACCTATAAATAGATTGCTTCCAAGTTTAATTAGAAATTCGACCTAAATTCATTTTAATAAATAAGCTTCAGTTTGACCACAAAGTTAACTTTGTCAATGCAAGGAAATTAAGCTCAAAGCGAATCAAAATTGAATTGTTGCGATATTCATTAGTTGCTGCTTTTTGAAAGCAATTATAGGTGACCTTTGTTAGACCCACGTCTTACAATTTCACTAGTAGCCGATCGTTGCTTTAAAAACTTACCCATACATGCGGCAGGCGAGTATTTTTCTTGTATGTATGTGTTACATTTGCTTCTTAAGGCTTACCCGTAGTTTGTTTGTTTCAACAAATATGCTTTTTCTTAGGAGAGAGGGAAAAAGAAAACTATATCTTTTAGGAATACATCATTCTTTATTTTCTTTTATTTATTACGTTAACCTTTTTATAGAAGGAAAAAAACATATAATTCTCAAACGGATTTTTTTTTTCCAGATTGGTCTCCACTATCCTTTTAACTCTGAAAAGTAATCTTTTTTTAATTAGCCTATAATTATATTTTAAACATAAAATTTTATAGCTGGTAAAAGTGAAAATAATTTTAAAATAAGCTGAAATTGTTGTTACCATGAAGGCAAAAAGATTCGACAGTTAGCCTATAATATCATAGCAAATGGAGTGAGTTGGATGACTTGCATTTTTATAGGTAAATGTTAGAAAATTTCTATGGTCTCTCTTTTTTTTTTTTTTTTTACTAGATCAGTTTCATTTTTTATTTGATGGCATAAATTCATACTAATTATTATTGAAATATTTAATATATTAATATTATATTTATTAATGGTCAAATAGACAGTTTTATTGTCCAAAGCATAAATCCTGGTATATTATTTATAGTTATATACCATTGATAATTTAAAAGTTGCCAACAAGTTTCACAGAACCATACCACTTGCAATATATAGAAAAATATCAAAGATTCCAATCATAATTATAATAGATGTAAACTGTTCAATGATATGATAAAACCAGTTTTGTTATAATCATTATAATATCATAAAATTTTTCCTCCTTTTTGGATGATATTTTCTTGAACAAACTATATTTTCATAAAAAGGTGGTTTTTCATGGAGCAAATAAAGGGAACTCAGTTTGTTCTGAAGATTAAACTGTCCAAGATAAAAAGGGGGAATGGCAGAACTGAGTTTGAACATTTCTTCCTAAAAATTTGATATGATGTGAAGCGTTGAACCATTGGTTACTCTCTAGATAGGCCAAAACTTGGATAATTTTTCTTGGATATGAGTAGTCCCTTTCCGTTGACTGTCTTTTTATCTAGATTTATATTGAAATCGAGAAAAATCAAATCAATTCCTACGCGTCAATAATTTAATGCATGAATTTGGTAAAATAACCCAAGATGAATATGTCTGCCGTCAAATGTAAGTTTTGTGTTTTCCTCGTTGAGTCATCATGTTATACATAGGAAGATTGATTTTTCCCTTTTTACTGTCACTTAACATGTCTATCTAAAGGTAGACAAAGGCACAGATCGATTTTGAATCGAAAACTGAATTAAAATCATTATTGATGCTTTCAGAATTGAAACTGAACCAGTTGGTTGGTTCTAGAATCAACTAAGAAACTGCTAATTTTTCAGTTTCTAAGCAGTTTTATGATCTAGAATTGAACAAAAACCGCGGTTCCAACCTATTCCATTGAAAAAATTATAAGAAAAAATTTCAAAAATTGTATTAAATATATAATTATTAATGTTTTTACTTTTTTCATATGAATAATAAAATTTATTACTTATTTATAATATTTAATGTGTTGTTATTAATAACACAAATAAACATAATTTAAAATCATATATAATTTAGTGTATATAAACTTATACTAAAGCAAAATTCACTACCTTAATAACAATGTTTTATGTATTATAATTTTCTTTTTATCATCTAAATTATTTTATTATCTCATATTACTAACTACAATTAATATCGATTATGTTTGTATATAATTAAATACATAATCTAAATAAAATTTAAAAATTTTTGTTAAATAATTTAATACTTTTAGATCCAATAATTAATTATTTTAAGTTTAAAATTTATTTTACTAAAAATTAAAGTTCATTTTTTTTTATTTTTACTTTAAAACGGATAGTTCCGTGGTTCCAAAACCGGAACAAGGAAGCCGGTTCCATAAAACTGGACCGGAACAATGGGAGACAGTTTTGATTCCTCATTTTTAAGATCCGAAACCAATAGTTCCACCTCGAGTTTTGAATCTGGTTTGATTTGGTTCTGGAATCATGTCCGTGTTTATTTGAAGGGTGATTATTTTTCGACTTAATCTACCATTGGAAAGTTCATGGCATTATGCTTGCATACTTAAATAATGCAGGAGAACTGGGTTCCTTTATTAGTATCGAGGGATTTCTTCTTCTTTTTTAAGAGAATTTATTAAAGGTCAAAAATAATTTTCTTCTTTTATCTTTTCAAAAACTAATTACCTAACAGCCAAACAAGAGAAAAAAAGACTAATTACCTGTTTTGGTAAAGTTAAGAATATGAAAGGTAGAATTTTCCATAGAAAACTATTACATTTAATTACAATATTCCGTAGGCCATGCCAGCATATTGGATTGCTTCTCATCGTTTATTGAAGATAGGTCATAGGTGTAAATGGATGTCTTGTCGACCCTCTTCTTTAAAATTTATTTCCTTTATATATTTTATGCTAGTTTTTTCTTTTTTTTTGGCTTTATAATGAAATTTGTGACATCGAAAGGGAGGGGGGAGGATGGTTGAAAGCCACAACACAACATCCCGTTGCGCTCGTTATCTCCACATTTAACGTTTGCTTAAATTTTTTGCAGAGTTCAATTAAATAGAATCCGACATGGCATTAAGGACGGTGCCATTGGAAATCTTGTCTTTCATTAATCCTTCTATTAATAAGTGATCGATACACTTTTATATACTGGTGGATAACTGTTGATTGTGTAATATATATATATATATAGTGAGATTTATAATCTCTTCCAATTTTTCAATTAGAATTGTCTAATTATTGTATTTATCTATTTCTACAAATTGAAATTTATAATCTCTTCCAATTTTTCAATTAGAACCCCTTTTCTTTCCTTTTACAATCTCCTAAACCCTTAGGTACGAAATTTAAATGTTTAGTACACTCTTAAACTCTTGAACTTTAGTTAACTTTTATTTTCTTTTCTAAAATCTTTATAATTCTTGAAATCAACTACTTATTTAAAATTATCAGATTTTAATTCAAACTCAAAATTAATACCAATTTCTTACGAATTGAATTCCTAACCTAGATTTGGGATTCAAGATATTAATTTCCATCATATAGCTTCTTAAATTACTTTATAATTATTTTCAATAAGTAAGATAATCATCTAAAAAGTTTAATACTGTATCTCTTACCTATAAATATTCCATAAATATCTTTAAATTACTTTACCATTTCCTTCATTTCACTGCCACCTGCCTCCTTTTCTTCTTCTTCTTCTTTTTCTTTTGTTCTTTCTTTTGTTTCTTTCTATGTATTCTTCTTATTCTTCCTTCTCTTCTTTTTCTTCTTCTTTCCTTCCTCAATTTTCAACTCCACGTCAAAAATTCCAATAAGATCACCAAAGGAATTAAAGATAGAAAACAAAATAGAAAATAGAATTTATGTATGAAGAAGCTACTATAACTAAGAGGGAGTAGTAGTAGAGAAGATCAAAATCCATGTGTTGCCAAAAACATAAGTATAGCTATTTCTTTGTTTTGATTATTGTTCATGCAAGTAAATGTTGAATTAGAGCTAGATATATCTAGAATTCATGATAATTTATAGACTAAAGATATAAAAACATATATATTAAAACTTAGATATGTGAACGTAAGTAGAATTATATGTGGGTGTTGTAAATTATACTTATAACTTGTATATTGAGTTTGTGATATAAAACAAGTAGTTAATTAGGTTAAAATTTGAAGTTTTGAACAAGAAAAAATGTGAAAATCAAACTCACGGCACTCATCACTGGCATTATGGAACCTGTGATGGCCTCGGTTTCTTGTAATTTTTGAAAAACACTTGATCAAGGGTATGATGATGCCCATTATGCTCTCCGATTTGTGAAATTTAGGTCATCACGGACGTGATCATCAGCGTGATGCCCTCTTATTACACTATTTTCTTTTATCACACCCTCCATCACGACCGTGATGAGCCTCTTACGACCATCACACCCTCCATCACGAGAGGTGATGAAGGGAGCAATTGCCTCTGATGAAAAAGAAAAAGGAAAAAGAGAAAGAAAAGAAAAGAAGATAAAATGAAATAGAAAAATGATAAATAATGTGATATATTAGTAAATTATATAATTAAGAATGAGTTAATAGAATTTATAGATTTAATAACTAATTAAATTAATCATAGAAATTAAGTATAAAATGAACTTAGCTAATCAATCTAAGTTCAACTTGGTCTAATAAAACTAAATGAACTAAAATGAAATAGACTAATTAAGATCCTAATGGATATATGACACTAATCTAGAGATAATTGACCATGACTTCGTAACTAGATTAAATAATTAAGAATTAACTAAGATTAAGTTATGTTTATATTAAATATAACTTGAATTATAAGAGACCTAAAACCTAATTAGATTAAACATAGTTTTTAAGTATGAAATGAACTTAGTAAATGAATCTAAGTACAACTTGACTTAATTAGCATTAGTAAGCTAAAATGAATTAGAATGATTAAGTCTAATCAACTTGGCTAAGTGAAGTAATATAGACTTAACTTATAATTGGCTTAGATTAATATGCTAGGCTAAACTATGATTAATAATAGGAGCATGTTGTTTCAAAAGAAAATTTGCTAAGAAAAATAACAATTTTCTATAAGCCAATAAATTATTAAAAGACTTATATAAATAATTTTAAAGTGAATGATTTATAAATAAAGGAAAAGAAATAATCTAACAGACAATAGAGAACTGTCCGTATCTTGGTGTGGCGATTTTCACAGTCATGGCAGAGTTCTTATTTAGTGTCTAATTAAATAGGCTTTTAATATAAGTTTAATATAAGTAGATAATTAATTTAAATACTTAAATGAATTTATCTCTTGAAACAAATGTTTGTCGCCTCTAAGCTAATCTTCTGAGGATATCTTCTTAGTTTCTTCTAGCTATAAGTTCTATAACAGGTATGCAATACGTGTTATTTATTAAGATAAGGATTCCAAATAAACGAAAACTTAAAGAAGACTTTGATAATTGAGTGTTGCTTGTGCTTGTGTCGTTTAATCCGGTCCAAGGAACGACGACCTTGCTCAGAGCCAAGCACGGTAGTTAGGCACTTAAGCCATCTCCCACCATGATGCAATGGTATACCATAATGTAATGGTGATTCATAAGTGGCTTAGCGGATAGATGATGGGGCAAGTAGTATTGGTATAACATTTGGTTAAGCTTAAAGTGAAGTAACATGGTTTAGTTCACGTTTATGGGACCAATTGAACTAAAAGATCTTATGGACTGAGATAAGTAAAGCTGTGTAACAGCTGTAAATCCTAGATAAGTCTATTTTCTCTATCAGTTAGATATAAGAGATATAGGCATTCGAAATGCCTATATCAACCTAAGCAGCTACTGTTACTTAGGATCTCCAAATTCCTAGAGATTATTTCGAAGTGTGAGTGCTCTAATGGTATTTAATTTATTTAATTCAAAGATAATAAATTGTTCTTTGTTGTATTGCATTGTTTTAAGCATATGTGTCATCTCATGTGTATCTGTGTTACTGTCGTACCGGGCTTTGGCTCGTTATTCTTTTCCTTTCAAGTGCTATTTGGATTATTGATAATTGAATCAAGAAAATGGGATGAATCGGGAAGAGTTTTTTGAAGAGTAAGGCAAGTTAGGACCATGGATGTATTTTTTATTTTTGTTTTATTTAAGAAATGGATTTATCCTTTTAAGTATATTGTTATTCTTTAAGGGCCTTGTGGACCCCACATATTTTGTAATAAGTTTTAAAGCTTTGTTTTACCATCAAAAAAGGTATATAAGATGCTTGATGATGCGGTTTGCGTTAAGGTTGAACTACTCGGGAGAGTAGCTCCTAGTTTTGTTTATGAGAAATGTTTTTATAAAGATTGTTTTTACCATTGCTAAATCTAATTGTTTCAAGAATCTAACTAAACAATTTCAAATTTTAAAATTTGGCTAACGGATGTTCAACATAAGCAGCTTCTCTAAAGGAAGCCCATGTGTGTACTACTTAACTTATTACACGTGGCTAAGAGACCAGCCATGCCTAATCTTAAGTTAAGAATATGTCAGGTCTTTATAATAACCATATGAATGGTGGTTACTTTGAAAATAACACACCATCTTATCCATATGGTAACATGTAATACATAGCTACTCACTATATTTACATACACATGATGTGTATTGCCTATTTAATATTTTTCTAAATCATACTTTTAAAAAAGATAATTGGTAGTATCTAAAATAACTACTATATGTGTTAAAAAGTGATTAATACCTGCTCATTGCGTGTATATTATACATGGCATATATTACTTTTTAAAATCTTTCTCACTATGCTAAACACTAACATATATATCTCTTATGTGTTAGTGAAAATTTACTGTAACACGCACAAATATTTAACAATAAGATTTTATGGTGCCTCTAAAAAAAAATATCTATCATGTTTATAAGTCTATATTTAAATACTTCTTCATAAAAATTAATATGTATGATGATAAAATAAATTATCCCTACATATGTTCCTTTATAATGATCAATTGATCACACATAAGTCCTATATATCCACTTGAGACTTAACATCACACAATCATCAACAAGTTAAGATAAGCAAAACTCAAGACAATTGACAAACAATTTAAACTCATTCAGACTGCTTCACAAACATGTTAGAGTTTAGGTCTAATAAGCTAATCCATATATAAACCAATTTCACAAACTAGGCTTACAGATGTGTTTGAATATGAGTTACAAACTAGTTAAGGACTAGGATTTCAAATTTTACAGTTTAATTTCATACTCTACTATCTACTTATCTTAATCTCTTCTCTGCTATCCATATTTCCACATCTCCCCTCTCTCTCTTCTCTCTTCCCATTTCTATTCCTATAGCACTCTAAATTTAGGAGAATTTACAACCTACTATGTGTCTACATGAGATGTGGACACTCCAAGGCTCAAAACCTACTAATATTCACAAAAAAAAAAAAAAAAAAACACTATGACACTCCAAAATCTCCCATACATTAATGATTCTAAATACCATTGGTTTACATGCTTGTAACTATTTAATTTTTCATTAATCTTCACATATTTCTATTCCTCATCTAGAGACTCTTCAATACTAGTGGTATTCCTAACCCACCAACCAAAAGCACCTAGCTATAGAAGAGTCCACACATTTGTCACCTGTACTTTAAAAAGAAAAAGAGTGAGCCAGAGCCCATGGTACTAGTCATATATCGTAAACAAAATCAATAAAAAGTTAAAATTTACTCCCAAATCTTGTTATAATTGTACTTAAGGCAAGTGTATCTATCGGTAATGGTAGTATAGATTTAGAGCACAAGTGTCGATCCTACAGGAACAAATGAATACTAGTAATTACTATTCTTCTATTATCCAATCTAGAAAAGAGGATGGTTAAGCAAGGTATATGATAATATTTCTAGAATTAGAGCAATGCAAGTCAAACAAGAGATAATACAAATTACAAAGCCATTTAGATCTTGAATCCTCACTAAGTGATATGTGATTACGCAAAAGATAATTCTAATATTATTATTGATTTTCTTAAATGAGGAAGACGGCTAATGTAATCCAACATCTCTCGATAGACTATTGGAATCTTATCCTCTGTTGATTAATTGGAATCTCTTCCTAATTAAAATCCCTTGGACAACTTTATCGATCTAGAATCCCCCTATTAGATTTCACCTTAATCCTGAAGAATCACATCGTCCTATCTCTCGGATTGCATTCAACTCCTTTCAATTATGTAGATCTAACCATACAAACAATTTCTCAATCAATTTGCACGAATATCAAATCAAGAATCAATATTCCAAGATAGTAACTTAAGATAGCAACAAAGCATAGTATAATTGAATTCAAAAAATCAAGCAATGTATTAAAATCAATGAAGAACAAATCATATATTCATACTAGGGTTCATCAAAATCTAAACAAAGAAATTTTTCTTCCATAGGGGAAGTATTCATCATTTAAAAAGATAGACAATTAAGCACAACCCACAATTACAATTTAGAAAATTAAGCACAATTTGACTTGCTAAGATAACCTACACAAATTCGTCTTACTAGACCAATGCCTCTGCTTGCCCTGGGTTTTGCCCTTTATATATACGTTCTTCAAGCTTCAAAAGAGGAAATTTCCTTTGTCTGAAAGAGGAAAGGCAAAATCTTGAAGAATAGGAATGGGAATGGAAAGTCATTGAGTTTCTTGAGTGCAATAAGTAGAGCCTCTAAAAATTCCAATTTTAGGTGTAAATGCCTTTATTTCAAAGTCCAAGAAGCAAACTTTCCTTTTTTAAGTCGTTTCCCAAAGAGTACTTGCTATTAGAATGACACGACTAAGACAAGTCATGTCCTTGGGTTATATAACTTTCTATGGTCACTTCCTTGAAACAACACGACCTAGACAGGTCATGTCATGATCGTATTATGTCAAAATTCAAATTCTTGTCCATGGGTGCCCTTTTACTTGACATAACTTGGAGATACGATACGTCTTTGTCGTGTTGATCACAAATTGCTTCCAATTTTCATATTTTTGGCCTGATTTGCTTTCTTTTTGTAAAATACCTCCCTTAGAGGCCTGAAAGCAAAATTTAGCGGTTTTAAATACCAAATTCATAATAATTATCAATAAAATCACCAATAAAAGTGTATTTTGGCACTCATAAAATAGAAATAAACTAGGTTTATCAGCCCAGTACAGTATACGACAAACACATATACGTGATTAAGCAAACACACATTGTAAACCCTTAATTTTTTTAGGGTAATATCAAGTTCAAACCCTAAATCAGAAAGTCAACCGGAAACTTTAAGTCAACAAATCCCTAGGAAACCCTAGCAGTTTCAATCCGGCAACCCCTTGTTCTTAAATCAAGAAGTTAAAAAATGAGTGAAGAGTATAGATTGGTTCGTAATAATATTAGGATCCTTAAAATATCATATTAGCGAATTTTCGACCTATTTCGAACCCGATTTGATACAAACTTCGAAAAGCGTGTCTCGGGGCTCAACATATAAAAAATATGTTATTAGTACCATTGGATTCATAATTTCGTAAGATTTCTAAATGTATCAGTTATATAATTTTTCAGGTTATAAAAGTTATTGTTATAGCCTTTTATCGTATTTTCATTACTACCGGTACTTTAATTGTCTAATCTATTTTTTTATTGCTTTTACACTATTCATCAAGTACAACCATCCACACTCTACTTCTTATACCCTTACAACTTATCTCTTACATCCTTACATCCTATTTCTTAGGATTTAATTTTTCAATACAATTTTATTACTTAAATTACTTATTTAAATGTGAAACTTACACAACACAAAACAAAACATCTCTCTCTCCCTTTAATGCCAAAACCGGCGCCCCTATGCCCTCCCCCCCTCTCTAATTTTGTTTTATTTTTCTTTTATTCAATTAAAGCAAACCCTAATCTCATTTTCTATAAATACCCCTTTATGCCAACTTCATTTCACTTTCTCACTTTTTTACTAAACAAAACTCTTGCAAAACCTTTTTTCTCTCCTCTCGCTCCCTCATTATGCCGTGACCCCCTCTCTCTATACACACACACTTTTGTTTTTCTTCAAGTTTTCTTGCTCCACACATCTAATAGGTAATAGATCTATACCCTATCACATTAAAAATATGTAAGGACAAGGTCATTCATGTGTGAATCCACTCAAAAATCCCCATGAGCTTTATGCTAGGGATGTGGAAACACTTGAATATGAGATCCTTGCCATCACAATGTTATAGATCTTGCTATTTATGTTATTTTGCTTTATTATTGATTTATGTTGTTATTATTAATATTTGGTGCATGTATTCATTATTTAGCCAAATCTACATAATGATCATAGTGCATTTGCATTTATGACTAGTATAATAAACTAGATCTAGTTGTTTTGAGCTCATAAATGCCTTAGGTTTTTATTTTATATACATAAAAAACTCGTAGTAGTATGATAATAGTGGGGAAAGGTTAAAGAGCATAAGATCTATTTTAGTTCCAACAAAAATGATTTTTGGAAATTCGGATCTAAAAAGAACCATATTTAAAAAGTTATTTTTCAACTTCAAAATGGGTATTTTGCATTAAAAATGAAAGGCTTAGGAAATATATATCATAAATGAGTGGTTTTGATAAGTAAAGTTTAGATCTATTAAGGAATATTTTCAACACAAGGAAAAGTTTACAAAAGATAAGTTAGCATTATGTTTCAATCCCAACCAACTTAAAATTCGTAATGAGGAAAGCTTGATATGTGAAAACCCATTTTTCAACCTCGAAAAAAGATTTTTATTAAAGAAATGGAAGCCTTAAGGAGTAGGTTTGATTAGGAATTAGTTTTAGAAAGATTAAATGAGTTTTACAAAAGTAAACAATCTCAAATATAAATTTCAAAATTCGGATTTATGAATGAACCCTATTTAAACACCTATTTCCAAATGACAAAATGAGTATTTTAATGGAAAAATAAGAGTCCTAGGGAATACATGTAATAAAGACCTAATTTTGACAAGGATATATGAAAGTTATCAAAGTATAATCCTAAAACAAGGAAAGGTTTCAAAGTATAGATTAAACAATGTTTCTATTACTTAAAAATTTTGTAAAATTCGTAACTAGGTAAACTTCTCTATGAAAACATCTACTTTCTAACTCCAAAATGAATAATTTATTTAAAATAATGAATGTGTTAAGCATATAGGTCATTAAGGTTGAGTTTTAACAAAAGCAAGTGTGATTTTGCAAAGAAATAAAACTAGTTTTCTTAAGTCTAGAAATTTCAAAAGTTTTGCAAAGCAAAAACTTTCTAAAAGAATTCTTGATATCATATCATTAAGGATATACATATAGATAGCTCATTTCATAACATTCATGATAATAACTTATAGGTATAGCATGTACACATAATGCACTTGGTAGAAACAAAGCTAGGAAAATGGTGTCTTACACATCCTATAGAGCATTATCTAAGTACATGAAGAAACAGATTTGCTAACACCCATGAATCATGCATGATATTGAGTTATATATGTATATGAAAGAGCCTTTCAAGATATAATGATAGCTAAGTATCTATCAAAGCTTTGGAATGATGCTTGGTTTGAAATTTGGAATTGATTTATGGGATGGGAATTTCGTAGAGCATTCTGTATCCTACTATTCATGGACCTAACGACCTTGTTTAATGGAAATAACTTTAGAAATAGATACCTCTCGTTGAATAGGTAGAAATCGGTATATAATATATAAAATTCTGAGTTAAAATGACCAAGTTATGGTCGTTTTAAGTTAGAATTTCCTGTTAGGCGAATTTTGACGAACTTGTTAGAATATAATTTATAAGTTCATTCAAACTTCATAGAAATACTCATTGGAGTTATTTCTTTTGATTAGGAGACTTAGGAGATGGACTAGGCTTTCCCAATGACTATTACGATTGAGTGGATTTTCGCGTCATGTCAAAGTGAGTTCACTATCTTTAAATTATATGCTTATGATTGTGCTTGTAATGATAGTGGCATTAGATTTACGGCAAGATAAAATTGGAATGTCCTTGTGAATTCTATTTGATTGAATCGATAATAAGAATATCGAAATGGAATTGTTGTAAATAATTGTATGATTTAGTGTAAAATTGAAGTGTCTGCAATATCTATGACCGCCCATAAATCGTTAATTAATATGTCATGATCTTATAATCAAATTGACCATGCATACCATATGTTGAGTCACATTGCATTTGTTATTATACCGTTGTGGGAAGAAGGCATAATAGCTGGGCAACAAGAAGCTTGTAAACTCGAATGTTGGCATGATGGCCTGAATTAAAATGGTAGTGGTGTAGGCACTTGTATCAACTACAAAAATTGTGAGTGGATAGGCACCTGAATCAACCACAATGTAAATGAGAAAAAATTGAAATCTATGGTCATATGGGCCTAAAACACCTAACCCTGAATGGAAGGCGTAAATACATTCAACATAGGACTCCCGGAAAGTCTTATATATTGTATGCTAACGTATTTGTGCATTTCATATAATTGATAATATAAGTTGCTTACCCTATTGTATGATGAAGTATTTAATTTGGAAGTGAAACTCACTAAGCTCGTAACTTATACCCCTATAGTTTCTTGTTACAGTATGATTATTTATGGTTATCTCCAAGAGGCCACTTTCCACAGGTATATCTTTTGGAATTTAAGGAGCTTTTTGAAGAAGTTGGGACCTAGATGTTAGACATAGACTTCTAGTTAAATCTCCTTAATCTTATATATATGTATATATATATATGTATATGTTGTTGTAAGAGACTTTTGCACAACTAAGGACTCTTGATAATTTGATAGGGGTATGCCCCTTATAACTTGTAATAGATTAATCTGGTTATAACTATTATGATTTTTATTCTTATCGCTATGTATGTCTTCTTAAGTTATTTTGATTCAAAGTACGGTCCCCTATATGCTGAACGTGAGCCTTACACCCGGTGTCTAAACTCATGAAGTGACTAAGGTCCTTGTACTTGAGTTTAAATATCAAGTGTGGCGGACTGAAGCGTTTAGGGTACCTTTTGGGGCGTGACACCCATTCACATACAAACATAATATTAATGCAGCAATCAACATTTTATTATCTTTGATTTAAGTCAAGCAAGTAATATAAGGATCACTCAGTATCCAGCCACACATAAATATAATAATACATGTATATATGATATTGAATACTTCCCAACATCCGTGAGTCCAAAACTGAATACTGGGTGCTTTGCAATATTCTCGAAATCGAAATACCTATATTTATGTATATTATTTCCATGCTCGACTCCATTCGAGATACCATCACACATGGATTATCAGAATGCCATGATAATAGCATTAATACTCTCCACTTATTACTAATAGCCAAGCACAATCAAATAGGACACTCATTAAGTCAAACAGTTAATTAGTCCATTTTTATTTTTATCCTAAACAAAAATAAGCAACAAGCAAAGTATACACATACCTGGAAGTCATTCCATGCCAAAATTAGTATTTTCGAATTAAATTACATGTAAGTAAGTTGGTCTGAAAATTTATATATAACTAAAACTCTTATTGTATTCCTAACTGTATTGGTCCTACTCCATTACTACCTACTTTCTCAAGATCTTAAAGGGAAAGAGTTAAACTGATACAAATCATTTTTAAGTAGAAAAATGATGATTTTTAGGGTGTTACAATGTTTCCAAATTAGTGTACAAATGGGTATATGGTTAGATATCATTTAAGTGGAGAAAATAAATCCAAAAAGAGGTCCATGAGCAAAATAGGAGGTACACAGGAGGAACATGACCGTGTTTCTCATTGTATTCTTTGCCAACCAAAATTTTAAAAATCACAAAGAGGAACACGAGCAAGAATACAAGACCATGTATATGTCGTGTTCTTTGCAAGTTCCCTTTTGTTAAAAACATAAAGAGAAACATGACTCGATACACAAGACCATATATTGGTTGCGCATTTATGGAAAACATTGTTTTAACACAGAAAGGTACACGATCAAGAATACAAGATTACGTTTTGGTCATGTACTTCCAAAATTCGTCCCTTTCAAGTATATTTCACCTATTTGCAATTCAAAATCCAACTTTAATTCTTTCTATACTTATTTTATTACTTAAACGCCCTTTCAAACTATGTTTAGGATGCTTCTACCCATTCTTAACTAGAACAACACATAGAGACTAGATTTACATCGAAGTTGACTTACCTTTTAGGGATCTTCAGTCTTCCTTCTTCTTTAGTTCCTTGAATCTGCTTCCTTTATGACTTTTCATGTAATCTTCCCAAAATTCTAAATTTTCTTTATTGAACATCACAATTCCACATTGAAAGGCCACGCTTTTCTTTGTTACTAAATTGTTCCACTTGTTGTAATCTGTTAAAAAGGGGAAAGATTTCACTTACAATAAAGAAACTTTTAGATTCTTTAAGAAATTTTCCAAGATTTTCCCATTTCATTTAAAGAATGAAAGGAAGTTTATATTGGATACATTAAAGAATGCAAAATAGCAAGAGGCAGTTAACTCCTATCACACTTATAAACCATGGTATCTTTTAAACGTTGAATTTCATGGACCATATAGCCTTTGCTTATTACTCTTAATTCATTATTATGCCTTTCTTTACACTTTTATTCATTTGGGTTATTTCAATTCCTTTGCCATGAGTCCTACCTATTGTTGTTCTCTATTTTACTATAGTGTTCACTATTTTGAACCTAATTTCCAATATGAATGACAATTTTAACTTTTAATTTCCTTTTACACTTCTAATATAAAATATACATACACACTCACATATAAATTAAAGCACTTTTAAGTTTCATATTTATATACGAACCCATTAATAAGGCATCTTCTATTCAAAACTCAATCTTATCAATGAAACTATTGGTATTATTAATATAATCCAAATTGTATTATATGAATCAATTTTTATTTAAGCCAATACTATAACACATAGTATCTAAACCAATGGTTGAATTCTTGAGATATTACATTTTTGCTGGACTTTTATGCTATTAGAAACTAATTCCACAAGCATTATGTAGTTTTGCAAGTAATTTGTGTATGTGCATCTATCGAAATTAAAACAATGATGCAAATATGTTTTCGTTCAATAGAGATTTGATACTTATGATATGGATTTATCATTTAATATTTTTATTGAGAAGCAGATTGAGCCAAAATTGAAGTATACCTATTACATAAGTTAGGTTATACATAGGCACGGTTTAATTCTGAATCGGAATCATCAACGACGGTTCTAGAATAGGAACCAAGCTAGTTGGCCAATTCTAGAACCAGCTGAGGAATCATCGATTTTTCGATTCTAAGGCGGTTCTACGACCTAGAACCGAGTGAAACCGACGATTCCATTAAAAAAAAGAAGATAATAATTAGATAAAAAATTTAAAAATTTATTAAATATATAATTATTAATGTTTACACTATTTCGCATGAATAATAAAATTTATTACCTATTTACAATATTTATTATTTTATTATCAATAATACAAATAAACATAACTTAAAGTTATATATAATTCAATTTATATAAACTTCTCATAAAAAAAATTTATTCATTAATAACATGAGATTATTTTTTTTTATTGTAATTTTCTTGTTATCCTCTAAAGTATTTTGTAATATCTTATTACTAGCTATAATTGATATTAATTATTTTTTTTATATAAATAAATACGCATTCTAATCAAATTTTGTAAAAATTTTGGCTAAATGATTTAACACTTTCAAATCTAATAATCAATTATTTTGAGTTTAAAATTTATTTTATTAAAATCTAAAATTTACTTTTGTTACCTGAAGAAAAAAAGCAGTTTCGCGGTTCCAACACTGAAACTGGAAACTGCTGATTCCATAGAACCAAACTGGAACCGTGGGAGAAAGTTCTGGTATCAACCTCATTTTCAAGATCAGAAACCGGCAGTTCGATTTGATTTTAAAACTGTGCTAATCTCTAAGTTAGGTTATAGGTTCAAGGTTTTAAGCATGACTAATAAATAGGTTGTGTTATAGAATGAGGTTTTTAGATACAAACTCTTTTGCATCCTCATAGGAATCGTCCGAAATTCAATTTCAAAATCCTTCAATGCTTACTAGGCTTGAACTAATACCGTTATTTCTGTTGAAAATTTTCGTCCAAGGTTTCCAAGAGATTTACTATAGCACCACAAGGGGTTAGGAAAAAGGAAAGAGATACGGATAAGATAGAAAGGAGCTTAAGATTTATGGCCTGTAATTAACCTTGGTAAATGAGCAAAGCTTCCTATCCAAGGATTATTCAGATGAAATGGATGATTATAGGATATTTATTTGCCTACCCTATAAGAATACTTAAGGATTTAGGATTAGATTTAAAACCTTATAGCATTTACGATTATGTTTTAGAACAATATAAAAATCTGATAGAAAATCAAACCCGTAATATACATATATATATATATATTCTAAATTGCACAGATTTTAAGTTTAAAATTCAAACCTGTTCTCTAAACACTAAATTAAACAATACATGTACATTTAAACAAACCCTAGCCCATTATTTGTCTTACTAATTAATTCACTTCTATTATCCAATTACTTAATGGTTTATATAATTAGTAGTGTGTAAACTAAAAGTATACATCGAATTAAAATTTGAACCTCATATTAGGATAACATATTTTTATTTTACCGAGTCTAGTATATCATCTTAGTTAGGTATGGTTATAATTTTGATGGATAAAATATCTCTCCTATCATGAGCTTTACATATTTATTTAGTAAATGATTTATTTCAAATATTATTATTTATATTTGTCATTGATATAAAGTATGAAATAATGTTCTTTTTATAAAATGTACTTTTATTTTAAGAATAAAAAATAGTTTGAATTGCAAATTCAACTGTATCAAACCTTCTTTTTTTTCAGTTTGAAAAAAATTAAAATTAACCATTTATTAGATTTGAATTTGAGAGGAAAATTGGATTGGATGGAACCCTACCATGTATATACCCATGTGATTAACCTAGGTTGCACAATCGAGCACAGACATACCTCGACCAATTAGACAAAAGAAAACATGTGGGGCGACTTATATAGGAGACAGGTTGACTGCCTTGAGTTGGCTTATCAACAGAAAGACCGACACCACTGCGGTTAGCCTTCCTCATGTTTCAACAAAATAAGTACTATAAGACCCTAAAATTTGTACTTTTGGAACAAAATAATAATTAGTGGTAAATCGATAAGAATATCTAAGATGGATCATCCATGGTCTATAAGATGTTGATTTGGATATGTGACATAATTTAGGAGATTTTTGACATTTGTGTAAGATTTTGAGTAGGAACTAGGTATGTAAATTGTTCTTTGTTGTTTATTGGTTGTGTCGTCAAAAAATTATATTTTTTTGTAAGAACAACAATTAAGAACATTATTATTATAACCGACTGTGATACATTCTTTACATTTTTTAAAACGATTCTTCGAGCATACTAAGTTTAAAAGTAAAGAGACCATGTCTTACATGGAGGAGGAAGAGAAGAAACAATCAAAATGATTCCATAAAGTCGTGAACAGCAACTGAATTCCACAGACTTATGGGTAATTAGATGAATTCCATAGACTCATGCAAGCTGAATGGTTCATTTTTTCAAAATGATTATTGGGAGCACGCCATATTTTAAAAATGGCTCCCGGTTGAGGTGTTGTCTTATTGCATTTTGATTAAATAAATATTGTATAAAGGTATCAATATTTCAAGTAGTTAAAATAAAGAATATTTTATGAAGTAAGTCAAATAAAATTAAATAATTAAACTTAAGAAAAATTAGAAAAATTAATTGAAAACTAATATAAACATTAATATGTTAAATGAACTTTGCAAAACGTTAACGCCTTATTTTATTTACTTTATGAAATGTTGATTCATCATTTATAACTATTCAAAACGCTAATACCTCAAATGAATTTACCTTTAAATATTAATACTTTATAATATAATTTACCGTGATTATTTCATCAAGGTTTTACTGTTCATCCATTTAGATTTACTTTTAGGAAACGTGCCCAAGGACGAACAACTATTGTGACGATCTCCGTAAGATAGTGGGTATGACGTCATTAATGACATGAACTTCTAGGATAATGGCTACTGGAGAATTTAGACTTAATCTGAATTCCAAATTTATTACGGAACATTTATTGATATAAAAACAATAGATAGATGGAGGATAGAATTATCTTTGTTTTTCTTTTAGACTCTAGCTTGTAATAAGTATTATGGAGGTTTATGGATTGAAGAGTTTGTTGGTTTACTATTCATATGGTGAATTTTCGTTGGTTTTTAAAACCTGCATGTTCATACCGTGGAAAGTGTGCAAAGCAAATAAGGATACAAATGAATTAGATTGAGTGAAAATTTTCAAGGATTAGGCTCAATTCATTTTATAATTCAATTTTTCTATCTATGACCCCTCACTGAAATTTTTTATCACTTTATATATATAACATTTTGATTGTGCCAATAATTTAATAAAGTAAATTACATAAAAAGTTACCAATATTTAGGGGTAAGTTAATTTACAGTATCAGCATTTCAAGTGGTTAAAAAAAAGAATCAATATTTGAAGATTAATTCATTCAATGTATCAACATTTCAAGTTGAAATAGCCTAACTTTATGCATAATTAGATTTAATATATATATATGTTAATTTATTTAAATTATGAAATTGTGTTAAATGTTTAATTGAATAGAATTTAATATATTAGTTTGATATAGAAATTGTATTGTATAGAATTGTCTATCTTGTGTATGTTGGATAAAAATTTTCATTTAAACAAGACCCAACCCAAACCAAACATAGCAGATTTTGAAGCCCAAATTAGAATCAAATTTTCGCTCAAACCCAAGCCTTTTCCTCTTCAAAGTAGCTGCCTCAAAAGACAAACAACATAAGGATGATATCAATCACCAATCTTTGCCAAACATCAATCCAAAACAAACTCCAAAACAGAGCAAATCGACAACTTCAATAACAAGATCAACTTCCATATTTTCTTCTCAAGAATTCACTCAAGGCTTGTTCAAGGGTTCCCCGTCAACGAAAGTCACATAAGGTAAGTTTTGCATGCTTTTATGGTTTTTTATTCTTTTGTGTTCATCATAAGAGTGATTCATGTTCTAATAGATTCTTAACGGTTTGAATATGGTTTTGATGATTTATGTTAATTAATAAACCTAAATAATTTTTTGGACTATGTTGAATAGTAAATGAAAGTGCTAAAGTGTCTAGGGTTAAATGAGTTGTGGTGGATAAGTTGTGCTATGCGTAGGAGTTGTTTTGAGTTAGTAAATGAGTTGGCGATAATTGTGAAGTGTTGAAAAGTTGATTAAGAAGTTGTTTGATATTGAGAATGTAAAGTTTATGTATATTTGGAGTTGTTAAGAGCATGTGGCATATTATATAATGCTTGTGTAGTGTTTTAGTTTATGTAGAATATGTGAGTGATGTATAAAAATAAAGTTTGAAACAGGGGAAGTTCGAAAAAAATTTAAACACCCTATCAAATGACATGTTTGGAATGGCGTATAGGTCATACACCCTTGGAAACGGTATGTATGGAAGGATGTTTCATTTTCTGAAGCTTTTTATGTATTTTCCTTAGGTTAAAACGGCCTTTGAAATGGCTCGTATGACAGGGCGTTTCACTTTTTGATCTTTCGTGCAAAATTTCCTAATATTGTACACCACCGGTTTTTATTTTTATGCTGTTGACCTTCCTCTTTACGCTGCCAACTTTGGCTGATTTACACTGCTAGCTTTTCCCTCGGCATTTCCTTTAGAATTATTTGTTATAATTTTTACTTTATATGTTTTTCTTATTTGTTGCTTGGTTTTGTGTTGATTAAAAGCCTATATGAACCTAATGTACATATAAATACTAAGTTATGCTTTTATAGGAGTTTTATTTGAATTTGATGAATTTTAAGCACTTAGAAACTATTTGTGACTAATATTCAAATGAGAGTTAGTGATGTTTGATATAAAATGAATTTCTTGCAACAACTTCATATCTTTGGTTGAGAACATCTATCGATCACTCTTCAGATCTCTCAAGTACACAGTAACTTGGATATTATTTGCTTAGGATAGGTATATCCTAAATTAATCTTAATTAAAAATGGCATAAAAAGTGTTTGTATTGGTTGTGCTTTTACCCGTTGAATCTAGTCTGGAGAGCAGTAACCCTGTTAAAGAGGTTAACATTATAGTTAGGCACTTAGACCGTCCCTATCATGATGCAATGGCAATTTATAAATGGCTCAATGAGTAATTGATGGGATGGATGGTATTGGTGTAACATTTGCTTATTCTTAAGAGAAATTAATATGATTTAGTTCACGTTTATGGGACCGGTTAAACTAAGTGATATTATGGATTAAGTTAAATAAAGTTATGCAACTATTGTTAACCCTAGAAGAAATTATTTTTCTTTTTCAATTATATCATCTAGGAGATATAGGTATTCGGGCTCCCTATATTAACCCCCTGAGCTTTGCGTCTTTATTCAAGACCCGCAGCTTCCCAGTGGCTTGTCCTAGAGCTGAATACTCCTATGTTGCTTGACAAACTTAATTATTAGATAATAAATTGATGGTTGTTGTATTATATATAGTTCAAATGTGCTTGAAATATTGCATTTACTTACGTTACTTATGTACTGGGCCTTTGGCTCATGATCTTCTATTTCAGGTGATGACGAAGATGAGTTTTATTCTCAATTGGGATTTATAACTGATTTTGAGGATTTTCTAAATGAGTAGGAGGGCTAAGGACCGATCTTGTTGATGGATGCTTATGCAATAGATTAGGGAAAATGCTTTATGGATAAATGTAATTGTTGTTAAAGTTTTTATCAAACTTATATATATTTTGTTATAGGCTTGTCCTTGAGCCTATGTTTTGAAACTCTTATGTTTTTGTATATATATTTATTAATCCTTTTGTCTTATTGATGAAAGTAATAAGAAGTTTGTAATATTAAGTATGACGTCTCTTTTATGAGATGTTTTTTGATGGATATCATTACAGGTTTAGACAAGCAATTGATACAAACTCTTTTTTTACGGATAGCTTTACATGTAATACGTTACATATGGCTGGGGACTAGATACACCTGTTTTCAAATATGTGGTGAATCCAGGTCCTTACACAAGTGGTTAAAAAGAGATATCAACATTTTGTAAAGTCAGTCAAATAAGGTACAAATATTTGACCATTATTGAAAACCAAAAAAACTTAACTGAAAATTAATTCAAACGTTAATACCTTAAATGAACTTTATAAAACGTTGATACCTCAATTGATTCACTTTGTAAAACGTTGATTCCTCTCTTTAACCACTTGAAATATTAATACCTGAAATAAACATACTCCTAAATATTGATACATTCTAATATCATTTACCCTAATTTAATATAAACTTACACTTGATGTTCTGCCCTTGAAGATTTAATGAGTTTCAATTTGGGCAAAGGAATGGATGTAACATCTAGAGGCAATATAATCAAGGCTTTTGATGTGGCAAAAGGAATGGAATTTTACCATGTCCCATTTATTTGTGCACAAATACCAGAATGTGATCTTCTAATTGTCGAAAGCTTCTGACATTTCCTTTTATATTTTTCCTTCTTCATCCCTATAACTCCATGAACTATCCATGTATTTCTTCGAATGAAGCATGATCGTTGGAAGTTCATTTTCATCATTATTAAGTCTCTTCCATTACTCAGAGTTCTAGGGATGTACGCCTCAGCATGCCTTTGTCATTAGCATAATTTTCCTTATGCCATCTCATCTTTGAGGTTATCTTCCAACACATAAATAGTCATTGCAATATTAGAATAAGTGGAAAATGCTACTAAACTTTAACCAGCACGGTCTTTTTCTTTTAAGAATGAAGTTTCTACCTTGCTTCTCGACACACCGAACAGTTATCAAGGTTCCAAAACTCTTCCATGATTCCAACAAGTATAGATTGCGTTTACATCCATATCCGGCTGTTTGAGCATCATAATATAAAGAGGGCAACAAGTTGTTGTCTAGTAACAAACTTTTTATAAATGCAAATTAGTAATTAAAATTTTTCACAAATTATTTGCTATTGAATTTTAGATTCATCATTTGAAGTACCATGAATAACATGAGAACTTGGTACATCTTGGTTACACCAAGCTCTTTACACTTTCAAACATCCTTGTCTGCAAGTTTCCATCATCTTCACTCCTTTAGTCCCCACTATCGGTGCCATCCTCCTCCGGATCACTCATATTAGCAGCTAAATCCTCCAAAATTCAATTATCAGCTTCATCTTTGAAGGGTAGGTACTCATCCAATATACTCCATTAGCCCCTACCTACATTTTAAAGGACCTCATTTTTGTCATCGGTTTGGACTTCTCACCATGATAAATCTACCTTGTGTATGTTTAGGCATTCCCTTCGTCAAGAGATGATACTCGATTATTTGAATAGACTAACATGACACATTGAGACAGTCTCCACATAGGCATCTTATCAATTCATCTACACTCCTGTGGTTCATCGCTACTCGTAAAAACCCTTAAACTCATTTGCATGTTGTGATGATATTAAATCACGCGTAATGTGTTAACTTCTTGCTAGCATCTTACACTAAAATTTAGTAAATAACATCACCCTATTGTATTAGTTTGTATCCTTTTTTTTTCTTCTTATTACGTTTTTTTATTTTTATGAAGTTGTTAGCATTAGGTTACTATCAAGATTAGTAGTAAGTGCGATTAATCAACATAAGAAACACTATGTTTCAATTTGCTACAAAATTATACTAGGACATTTCATAAATTTAAATAAATCTAAGACATATTAGGTACAATTGCCAATATGAATAAAATATTAAATAATTCAAATAAATCTATAGAAGCAATTTAACATAAGTTCCTAATTAGCATTTTCTTGTCTACACAAATGACACAACATTTATTATTATTATTCATTTTGCCCTCAAATAAAAGTGTAGGTAGCATGTTAGCAGGAAGAGTTCAGTTAGTCATAAAAGCTATAGCCCTACAACATAGTATTCACCATCCAAATTTTAACATTGAAAACTCCATTACAATGGATCTACAAATAGTTCATGATACTCATGACATTTCAAAGCATCTGCGGTTTAGGAAAAACGCCTAGGTGGGCATTATTGAATAAAGATAACAACAAAATTGAAAATTTTAGTCATGGTTGTTTAGCATTGGTGCTATTGCAAAATATATAAATATATCAATCACATGTTATAATATTTATACAACCTATAACATCACAAAGTATATATTTAAATAAAAACAAACAAATATTAAATATGAAAATTAAGTAAATAATTGTTAAACTGTCAACACACACATCTATATATACATATAACATATATTTATATATACATGATAAAATTAATTACATTATAATATATATGAAAATATATTATAAATATTTCTAGTATAAAAAATAATTCACTAACCTTTAATGAAGCAAAATAAAAAATTGAACGTGTGAAAGATGCAAATGTTTAGTAAAATACCTAAAAAAAAAAGAAATAACATAAAAAATCAGTAGTGATTAATTAATATATATAAATAAAAGAAAAGGCTAAAGAGAAGATTTGGTGCCAAAATTCGACACCAAAATGATCAAATTCAGAGAGGGGAAAAATTTACAAAACGGGAGGAATGAAAAAAAGTTGAGCATGAGAGACTGAAATTAGACACCCTTTTATATAATGAAATCAACAGGCGAGTTTTGCCTCTTTATCCTAGTTAATATTGAGTCTCGCCTATTATATCTTGTTGAGGAGAGACTCGCCTTTTCTTCTCACCCTTATTAGAATTTTTACTAGTGACTACCAATTGTTGGAATTCCATATAGATTGCAATCCATTTGACTATTAAAAGTTTCAAGCACTAACAATCCATGCAAATGCACTAGCAAAATGTCTGCATTCTACTTTCGTTAGATATACGTTCTAGTTTGTTTTTTTTTTTTTTTTATGGGGTAGATAACCTACATATATCTTACAATAAGCACCTCTTATTGGCTGCTCTAACTTAACTTCTTTAGCATATAGTGTACACATAATAAAGAGGCACACCTTCCTAAATGTAATTAATCAAAATATAGTAAATACCTATAAAAAGCTAAAAGAAAATTAGCACCATTAAAATGTTTCATATTTTTTAGTCTTAATAATAGGAAAGAAATTGAAGATTTACGATATCCTTTACTTGAGAGTGCACAATCATGGCCAAAGATTCTTATAAAATCATCCAATATAATGTACCTACAAATTAATTATATAATATAAGGAAATGAATAGTTCCTTTTGCTTTAACAAGACTCTATCAATTTCTTCCCTTAAGTAGAAAAATTATATTTCACCAAATGAAATTCTACCTTAAAAAATGGTTGGAGTGGGACTAGTCAAGACACATAATTATCCTATTAACATTTATATCTACTTGGTAAGGAATAGATGGAGTTGCTTCATGCCATTGGAAATCAACAATTAATAACTATCTAAAGAGGAAATTTGTTATATCTCTTACCAAAAAAGTAATATTTTGGAGTGTCAAAAGTCGTACACACTCCACACTTTATAGCTTAAGTCCATTAATCTCTAGAAGGTAATGCATACAAACAAAAACCACAAACAAGTTACAATTTCATAAAGTAAAATTACAAGTGATTAAACCTAAAATATATAAGTAACTCTTGAAATCCTACTTAACTTTATGAGTAGACAATTTCATAGCCATTCAAGGTCAATACTGTTTTGTTATATGACCAATTTATTTAAGGACTACACAACTGAAGACCAACACAAGAATTGTCAAGGAAAAAAAAGTTATACATAAATCTTTTGCTTTATAAATTATGTCAAACAAATAATGTATTTAACTTACTTGGATTCTTGCAATAATCAAATTATGTTAATCGCGCTCTTTAATTGTTTCTACTGCTTCAATAACATTTGTGCATCTAATTACCTCTCAATTTATTGAATCACTATGTTCAAAACATCGTGGCCCATAAGTGAAATATAATTTTCTTAAATGTTCCCACTTAGCAGGGTTAGATTTGTTTTTCAAAACCTTTTCTTTATGTGGATTTTGTATAAATATTTGTTGTTGTTCTGTTAAACTTATTATTTCTTTTTCCACTTCCTTAATACTACCATTTAAGAATGGGTTTAGTTCTATCTTTCTACCATTTTGTGAGTGGAGTGGAGTTGCTAGTTTCATCAACCTGTGTTAAGTACCAAGCCAAAGAGAGAGCCCAACCTAAAAGATTAGCCTATTAGGTGAAAGAGCCCTTCAAGCTTAAGTATCTTTCCACAATTTCTTATGGAATGGATGTGGGATCGTAACATTACCTATCGCTTGAGAAACAGAAGCCCTCAGCGGCCCACTCTAGCTAGCTCACTCTAAACAGCTTTCACTCTAGCCTTCTCTGTTAGATAGCTCTTTCCTAAGTCACTCATTCCTAGGTCGTCTCTTTCGCTGGCATCGACACTCTTAACGAGATACCAAATATTAAGTACCAAGCCCGAAGAGAGATTTCAATGCAAAAAGATTAGCCTATCAGCTAGGAGAGCCCCCAAACTTAAGTGCGCTTCCACAATTTTTCATGAAATCGATGTAAGATCGTAACACTATGTATCTCTAATACTTGTCTCATTACTCACAATTCCCTTCTCTTTTTTTTTCAATTATTAAGAGTGAAATAACCTAATTTATTTAATAATTTAACTTTCATGTAAATATAATATTAGTTCTAAATATTAAGTTTGAAGTAATTTTGATATATGAAAATGAATGTGTAGAAATAGGTTTGATATATTATGTTTATTAATGTAAATTATTGATGTATGTGTATATGTGTGATGAGATTAATGCTATTATTTTATGGATATTAATATGTTTAGTATAATTAATATTTGTGTCTCTTATGAATTAATATATATGTGTTATGCTTAAATTTATCAAAACAATTTTTGAAATGTCTAAATAATTGCTCGCAGGATTTTACAAAAGTTAAGCCTATTTTTAAGTTCAAATTAACCCTAAATTAAGCCAAATTAATCCTAACTCATATGTACCCCAAAGTCAAAGTTAGGATAATTATGAGTCCATATTTTGATCAAATAGACCCTCTTTTGGTAGCCCACAAAATTCATACGAATTTTCACTTTTCTTTTCTTTCTTTGTTTCTTCTTTCTTCAAACCATAAGCTTTAAACCTTAGTAAAAACAAGCTATTGGATTTAACAAATTTCTCTAAGCTAAAGCTTCTTCATGTAAGTTAATGCAAAGTGTAAACTCTTGTTTACTCTTTCTTATGATATAGACATAGAATCCATGTTAGAATGAGTTTAATGTCATATGAGTTTGAATGGTTTTATGTATTAATATATGTTAGGTTGTGTTTTATTATTATATGAACTTGTTATATGTGTTATGAAAGTAGTAAGACGTGTTGGTGAGGATTGAAGTTGATTTGAGTAGTTAAGCTTGAAGTGAAGAGTAGAAGAGGGTTTGATATAAATGAAGTAGTTTGATATGTTAAAATGATGTTCAAAGTTGTTAGGAATGGTTAATGTGGGTAGAAGATAGTGTATGAAGCTAATTATGTATTTGAAGAAGGATTAAAAGTGCTTTATGCTATAAATTTTTGAAGTGCAAAACAGGGGAAACAAAAACTTTTCGAACAAGTTTGTTTTCACATATACGCCAATATTTGGTGCTTCAACATTGTCGGTTTAGAGGCGGTGTTGAATGTGATTAGAATCGATTTTTCTAACGCTGCTTATAATGCTACTGGCTTTTGTGAAGAAATTGGCCAGCATTTATTTTTTTTAAATCTTATGCCGGCCACTAGGGCTTCAACGCCGCCGGCCTTCAATCGGTGTTGAATACAAACATAACCAATTTTCTTAAAACCGCCGATGTATATTTCCAACGCTACCATTGTTCAGCTCAAATTGCCTATGTAAATTGTCCGCATATCCCCTGAGTTTTTACAATTTCAACCTTTATCAATTGTCCTTCTTTACTTCATATATGGTCTTCTAATAAATCTATAAGCTATATAAATATGTTTTATGTATGAATTAAATGTTAAAACTATATGTTAGGTTTATTGAATCTCCTTGTATAGTTAACTTAAGATTGTGTGTTTTATATATGTTCTACGTTTGATTTTTTATTTATTTCAATATTTCTTATTTTAGTTAAAAGTTCTTCAGTTGATTCCCCTCTGTGTGAATGTAGTAATACACTATTGGGTATAAGTACATAATAGCTTGCTTGTTGTATGCTAGAAATAAGCATTATTAAATTTGACTTAATTCAATTCGATTTAATACTTTGATGAACTGGATGTCTATTACGCTGTTTAATTTAGTACGAGGAGCAACAAACCTGTCATGATGCAATGACATGTTAGTTAGGCGCTTAACCTAAGTCGTGATGCAATGGTATGCTATGATGCAATAGCGATTCGTTTATGGTTAAGCGGATAGCTAATGAGGATAATAGTATCCGAGTAATATTTGCTTAAACTTAGGGAGAAATGCCAGGTTTAGTTCAAAGTTTATGAAGACTTGTGGATTAGATCCATGTTGTGGACTGAGTTTAAGTAGAGTCGGGCTACTGCTTTTGAGCCCTAAATAAAGCTATTTCTTTATGAAATAGATATAGGAGATATAAGTATTCGGACTGCTTATATCAACCCCTAAGCAGCTGCTGTTACTCATGACCCCTAAATTCTCAGAGAGTGATTCCGGGGTTTGAATATCCTACTGTTGTTTTATTAAAAGAAAACTTAACAAGATAATGACTTGATCGTTGATGCATTTCATTTGAATTAAATTTGCTTGACAATTTGTTTTTGTATTTGTTATTACGTACTGGGCCTTTGGCTCACTTTTGTTGTATTATAGGTATTGAAGATGAGTTGTATGATGATCTGAGATACAAGTCAGATTTTAAGAGGTTCATGGATGAGTGAGACGAGTAGGACTAGGGATGCAACCGGGAGGGTTCGGGATGGATTTTTTGAAACCCGAATCCAACTCGAGTCTTAATGGGTGTCCTAGAACCAGAGAAAAACCCTATCGCGTTTTTTTTGTCATTCTCAAAACCCGACCCACTAGGATTAAGGAACCCATAACTAACCCGACCCGATCCGATTATGAGATTTTTAATTTTTTTCTTTAAAAAAAAAGAAGCAAAAAAAAAAAAGAAGTTATTAATGATACAAACACTTTTATTGAAAGAATGAATTTTAGCAATAATATCATATAAAATGATGTAAACACTTCATTTCCACTTACTTTCACATACATATAATATAATTGGGATCCTTGCTTTAATAACTTAAAATTTTTAATTTTTTAATATTTTAAATTTATGTCATGTCGGGTCGGGTTTTCTCACCGGGTTACATAATAAACCCAAAACCCAACCCAATAACTTATTGGGTTTTTTTTTAATCCCAAAACCCTATAGGATTTTTAGCGGGTTGGGCGGTCGGGTACCCTATAATGACCTACCCCGCTTGCATCCCTAAGTAAGACTCGAATGCCCTTAGCTTTGGGAGAAGTTTTTATTTAAAACATAATTCTTTGAATATGAGGCTTGTTAAATAAGCCTAATTTATAAAAGACTTTAAGATCTCTTTAGTTTATCTTTTTGTACCAAGAACAACTTGTAATTTTGTAGTGTCTTTCATTGACACTAATCCTTGTACATATAATGTATATATGTATGGATTGCTTTTATTAGCAATCTTATTTTGTTTAAAAATTGTTTATAAAGTGTTAATAGATTTTATCAAACAATTCTCATAAACTATTAGTTTTATGACAACTTTACATATAATGTGAAAATGTTATATATGATTGGGGACTTGGTACACTAAATCTCGAGATTTAGTGAGTCGACTCTTTACAAAGAGAAGGGGCATATTCATTACATGATGAAACTATATATTTATTAACAAAGGTCATGCAGTTGCTAGGATAAAAGGATGATTAGACGGTAGAGATGCATCAATACAATTTTGCCATCTCAGTGCTCAAGTAATGATTCATCACTTGTTTGTACAAACCCAGCAACTTTTGCATCACGTAAGTTATTACTATGGCTTTCTTCTTTTGTTCATGATTTGTGGTTATTAGTAATATTCACATCCCCTGTAAAGGTGTTTTGGGACTTCAAGGGGAATTCAGCAGCCAAAGAAATAAATATCAAGCTAATATACAAGCTTGATAGTGATGTGAAATTCTTACTCTATGGAACTTCAGTATGAAAATTATCTTAACAAATTGCCATGTTCATTAAAATAAATTACAAAAAAGAATTTACTAGAGAATTTAGCTTATCTTGAAAAAATTTTAAACACATTTTGACTCAAGAAAGATCCCATTATAACGTCAACAATTGAAGCTCTCCATGAAGTGAACCGCCTATTTCTTGTTAAAAAAATAAGTTTTTTTATTATTATTTCATTACATCAACAGTTGACTTTATATAAAAGTATATTCTTTAATTTGGTTATATAAACTTTTTTCTTTTTCTAGAAAATTCATATTTAGTTTTTATATACATATAACTAGTTAGTTTGAAAGCATACACTACCTGGAATTACATGTATACAAATTATAAACGAATCAACTCGTCCATATAATAGTTTCTATCGTCTTTCCATTTCTTCATCTATTCATAATCTAGTTAACGTGCATCATTTAGCATCAATCGACTCCACTCTACCATTGTCACTAAGTCTAACTAACTTTAGGGGGTTTCACTTTGTTAGCACATTTCACTGAAAAAAAAAAAAAAAAAAAAAATTAGACTTGAGCTATGTTTAATAAATGTCACAACATATAGAATAAACACTGCTCAATATATTCTGCTATTAAATATATTATGTCAGTAGAATATATTTAGCAATGTTCATTCTATATATAATTACATTTATTAAACATGGCTAAAGCATACTTTTCTTATAGTAAAACGAGGTATTGTAGCACCTTCTTGTACAACTAGTGTAACAATATTTTAAGGTACTACATGAAATGCATGTCAACAGGCTTTGGAACAAGATTTTGAATATTATTTAGGTGTTGAAATCAACCATTTGTTGTATTCTCAAATGTAATTTAAAAAAATAAAAGAGGAAAAAATTACCAATTGATTCGGTGTCAAGTTTTGGTCCAAATTCCAATTGATTTTCTTATATTTTCATTGTTTTGTGCATCAAATTTGAGAAGAGATGGAACACCAAGTTCCAAAATATTTCTTTCCTCACACATGAAATGTGTTTAATTCTTTCTTATTAATGAGTGCATCAAAAATAGATCATGCATAATTTTTTTTTTTTTGTTCACTAAAAGAAGATATAAGGTTTAGATAACAATTGGGAACAATGTTACAATCTAGATCCCTATTAAAAGATTATACCACATCAAAATCATCGGTCTATGGATTCTCAAAGTAATGCATATGGGTAATGTCTTTCCCAATCACTGGTTCTCTTTATGGCCCAAAAATTAGCCTCTTGTTGCTCCTCTATTTCTTGATTGATTGCATGCATGCAATAGGTTGAAAGAAGTGAGCTTGACAATCCTTCCCACTATCTTCTTGCTATCTAGGGACCAACAAACAAATTACATTACCTTTGTAGAGAATGTCCTATATGCTTGATGGTTATTTTTAAGCCCAAAATACGGATTTAGATTAGATGATTTTACTAAAAAAGTGCTTGTTCATGATCTTAAGGTATCGTCATATGTATTTATACCTTTATGGGAGATAACATTGAATTAGCACCAAAGCACAACAATTCTAAATCGCGAAGAGAAGTCCCTGTTGAGGCAACATCCCTTCAAAATGGCACTACTCCAGTAGAGAATTGTGAAACAATAAGGGGAACAATTTTGGTAGGAATACTATTATTGTTGTAATTTTGATGGTTTATATTTAGCAAGAAAAATTGAGACATTAACAATGCATGTATAGATACCCTGTCCAACAGCAATGCCATCAAGATTTCCTTTAAATGGGACATACTTTCAAGTGAATGAGATAATAATATAATGGAACATAATTTTTCTTTATATTCTATTTGTACCACTATTACATTACAACTAAGACTACCCTATTACATGCAAATGCATAACACTCTTTTTCTTTTCTCCCAAGGTCTTTGCTGACTATGAATCAAGTTGTTGCCCAATCAATGTCCGTAGGGACTTAATATGGAACCTTCTAAAGAGGACAGTATATTCTGGAACGATGAAATCAAATATTCTTCGAGGTATTTTTATCTATTAGACAGAATTAGATAGAGAATTAATTTGAGATGTATAGACTAATCAGTTTTAATCTCTCTCGAACAGGTTTGCCTATGGAGAAAATACAGCAATGCTTTTTAAGAGGTATGTGTACATAATTTGGCATTTCAGCTTGAAGTTTTTGTGTAGTGTATTCTCATGTCAAAAGAAGGATGGCACTTTTAATTCATATGCCCCATGAAAGGATGACTTTTGCTTTAACAACTACAGTGCGAGAGCTAATTTACATTGGATACTGACGTGATCACGTGAGGCAAACTTCCTTGTACATACGTTCATTTAGATGGTGTTTTCAAATGTGTCCTAAATGTGCAGGTTTTGTTTGCGTTCGAGCATTCGACCGGAAAACTAGGTCTCCTAGACCGCTAGCAGAAAGATTTCATAAATTGGGCTATAAAGCTGGGAAACGGGCAACTGCTGCAAATGATGATTAATCTATGAGTGCACATTGTTTAGCTCACCTTTAACCCATTCTTTAGCATATTGTCTGTAAATTGTTTGAATGATTTCACAAAGATCTCCAAGCAGAGTGTTTCTAGACACCTTTTAATCTTTATGTCATAAGAAATGCAGGCAGGCAATTCTTGATGAGTTGTGATCATAAATTTCAAAAGAAAGATTGGTGTATTGGATTTTTAGTGTACATTTGTTACATAAACCTGTCCAAGTATTTAAATATATTCAAATCAGAGGACAAAGCACTATATGAACCACTCATTTGTAGAGTATATTCTCTTATTATTATTTTTTAAAGAATTCAAGTGAAAAGTTATTTGAAAAGGCTTATAATTACTATTGGAACCATAGAGAAACTTGTTATTTCGAAGATTCTTTTCCTTAAGAATTAGTCCAACCAAACTTAATTCTGTCTCCTTTTGTTTTAAGGATTTATGAATTTTCATGTGTTAGTTTTATGAAAGATTACTTATGTCAACTGAAGATGTTTCAAAGGTATTTTGGAAAACGATAGCTATTTTCCTCAATGACATTCCCTTTTCATTTTCCAAAGTTGTCTTTTTCCAATCTTCACTTGCACAATGAACGATAGTATATACGTACATATGTCTATATGATACAATAGAGATGATATGTATAAAATGTAATTATTAATATAATAAAGTAATATATTGTATCATGTATCATAGTTAGGATTTTTTTTAATATGGTTACAAATATGGTATATAATTTATAAATTGAATTTAGATAATACATTAGGTAGTATGTATTATATAGTATTAGAAAAATGCTTGTTACAAATATTCATATGATAAGTATAGGATATGGTATATTATACATTAATTAAATATGCTTGTTACAAATATTCATATGATAAGTATAGGATATGGTATATTATACATTAATTAAATTATAAATAATATTTGGCAACATAATACTATAGTAATAATGTATCATTTCTTGTAAATTTTTTAATAGCGTATACATCAACAGCTAATGTGACATATTATCTATTAAATATAAATCATATATGAAATAACCTAAAACCAAAATACTAAACTAAATTGCATTATATTTGTTTGTTGATTTTATGACTAAATTGTTATAATTTAAGTTATAATAATTTAAGTGATGATATGACAAATTGCTAGTATGAAATGTGTTAAAAATTTAATTGAAAGGGTGTTGGTGTAATTAGGTAATTGTAGTGAAATATATGGAATTGTATTGTAAAATAGTATGATGCGTATTGTTTTGTAAAATATTAGAAGACCCTTTGCTGCAAATTTTTGTGGAAAACCCAAAGCCCATCTTTAATCAACAAACCAAATATTTATGAATTAGGTTGACATAAGTAATCTTTCATAAAACTAACACATGAAAATTCATAAATCCTTAAAACAAAAGGAGACAGAATTAAGTTTGGTTGGACTAATTCTTAAGGAAAAGAATCTTCGAAATAACAAGTTTCTCTATGGTTCCAATAGTAATTATAAGCCTTTTCAAATAACTTTTCACTTGAATTCTTTAAAAAATAATAATAAGAGAATATACTCTACAAATGAGTGGTTCATATAGTGCTTTGTCCTCTGATTTGAATATATTTAAATACTTGGACAGGTTTATGTAACAAATGTACACTAAAAATCCAATACACCAATCTTTCTTTTGAAATTTATGATCACAACTCATCAAGAATTGCCTGCCTGCATTTCTTATGACATAAAGATTAAAAGGTGTCTAGAAACAATGCTTGGAGATCTATGTGAAATCATTCAAACAATTTACAGACAATATGCTAAAGAATGGGTTAGAGGGTGGGCTAAATAATGTACAATCATAGACTAATCATCATTTGCAGCAGCTGCCCTTTTCCCAGCTTTATAGCCCAATTTGTGAAATCTTTCTGGTAGCGGTCTAGGAGACCTAGTTTTCCGGTTGAATGCTCGAACGCAAACAAACCCTGCACATTTAGGAAACATTTGAAAACACCATCTAAATAAATGTATAGACGAGGAAGTTTGCCCCTCATGATCAAGTCAGTATCCAATGTAAATTAGCTCTCACACTGCGGCTGTTAAAGCAAAAAGTCATCCTTTCATGGGGCATATGAAGTGCCATCCTTCTTTTTACATGAAATGAAAATACACCGCACAAAAAATTCAAGCTGAAATGTGAAATTATGTACACGTACCTCTTAAAAAGCATTGCTGTATTTTCTCCATAGGCAAACCTGTTCGAGAGAGATTAAAACCGATTATTCTATAATATCCCATATTAATTCTCTATCTCATACTGTCTAATAGATAAAAATACCTCGAAGAATATTTGATGTCGTCGTTCCAGAATATACCGTCCTCCTTGGAAGATTCCATATTAAGTCCCTACGGACATTGATTGGGCAACAACTTGATTCATAGTCAGCAAAGACCTAGGGGAAAAAAAAAAGATTAGAAGGTGTTATGTATTTGCATGTAATAGGTTAGTCTTAGCTGTAATGTCATAGTGGTACAAATAGAAAATAAAAAAAAATTATGTTCCATTATATTATTACCTCATTCACTTGAAAGTATGTCCCATTTAAAGGAAATCTTGATCGCATAGCTGTTCGACAGGGTATCTATATATGCATTGTTAATATCTCAATTTTTCTTGCTAAATATAAACCATCAAAATTACAACAAAAATAGTATTCCTACCAAAATTGTTCCTCTTATTGTTTCACAACTTTCTGCAGGAGTAGTGCCATCTTGAAGGGATGTTGCCTCAACAGGGACTTCTCTTCGCGATTCAGAATTGTTGTGTTTTGGTGCTAAATCAATATTATCTACAATGATCACATAAAGGTATAAATATATATGATGACACCTTAGGATCATGAACAAGCATTCTTTTAGTAAAATTATCTAATTTAAATCCATATTTTGGGCTAAAAAATAACTATCAAGCATACAGAACATTCTCTACAAAAGTAATGTAATTTGTTTGTACCTGGTCCCCACATAGCAAGAAGATAGTGGGAAGGATCATCAAGTTCACGTCTCTCAAACTGTTGCATGCATACAGTCAATCAAAAATTTCAGCCCATAAATTTATTGAACATCCCAAGAATCTAGAAAGCATAACGAGAATGAGCATTTACAGATTCAAGGAGAGGGTGATCATCTGGAAGTTCATATCTGCAAAAGTGCAATCAATACAGGTTAGAATGAAGGTTTTTTTTTCATTTTAATCCTTTTTTTTGTTTTTCGACATCAACAAAAAATGCATTATTGATTTGTCTGATATATGCAAGAAAATATAAATTAATATGGGATGAATATGGCATACAAAATAAGATATGACTCAATATATTTCATATGACAATTTCATGATTAGACTTTTCCTACTCATGTGAGAATGCAGCACATCTCTTCTCACACAAACCAGAAATAGATAAAAAAGGAACACTCGGTTGATAGACTCAGAAAAATTTAAAAATTCTATCTATGACCCTTCAATGAAAATTTTGATCACTTTATTTACATAAAACATTTGATTGTGCAAATAATTTAATACAGACTTACACTTGATGTTCTGTCCTTAAACGTTCAATGCGCTTCAATTTGGGCAAAGGAATGGATGCAACTTCTGGAGGTACAATTATCAAGGCTTTTGAGATTTCATCTGATATATTTCCATCTTCATTCCTACAACTGCGTGAATTTTCCATGTATTTCTTTGAATGAAGCATGATTGTTGGAATTTCATTTTCATCATTACCAAGGTAAAAATCTTCAATATCCATTATTTCCATTGTTTTATTAATTTCTGGTTCAGGAGAATCTGGCTCTTCAATAATAGGCTCTGGCTCAACATAACAAGTTGCATGTGTGTACTTTGAAGATGTATCCACAGGAGGTAGCAATGGCCATATTGTGTTTGAAGTAAAAAGAGGATTTTCATGAGATTCTCCATAAACTACTAGAGGCCCTGTATGATCACTTGCTGGAGAGGGTAATGCAAGCTTAGCACTGCAAAGAGTCACAATCAAGTTAGATGAATTCAGCAACATGAACCCTTCAAGTTCATGCAAAATATGCTCTAAGTTTGTTGGACATCTAAAACTTAAAATTGTTCACTACGATAAAAGAAGTGCTTTGATTCTAGAGTGAAATAGGTACTTAGATGTTATTAAAGTGAGAAAAGTCCTGTTGTGCAAGTTTCATCAAAATACCCTTTCCAATGCCCATTGTTGAAACTCTATATTGACCGTGATTCATTTGAATATTAGAAATTTCAAGCAACACAAACCTTGCAAATGCACTTGCAAAATGTCTACATTCTCCTTTCATTGGACATGCATTACAATTTGGCTTTTTCTTGGTGCAGAAAACCTACAAACATGTTACAATAAGCACCTCATACTGGCTACTGTAGGTTAACTTCTTTAGCATATAGTGTACACATAATAAAGAGGCATACCTTCCCAAATGTAATTAACTGATAATGCAGTTCATACCTAAAAAAAAGTTAAAAGAAAATCAGTACCATTACAAATGTTTCATATTTATGAGTCTTAAGACAAGGAAACAAATTCAAGATTTACAATGTCCTTTGCTCGAGAGTGCACAATCGTGGCCACAGATACTTTTGAATTTCATCCATTATAGGATACCTACAAATTAAACAAAGAAAATAAGGAAATCAATGTTTCTTTTCGCTTCAGCAGGAATCCATCAATCTCTTACTATACATAGATAAAATTACCTTTCCAACAAATGAAATTGTACCTCCTCAGGAAGCGGTTGGAGTGGGACCCAACCAAGACGCACAGCTATCCTACCAACATTTGTATCAACCTAGTAAAAAATAGATGAAGTTGCTTCATGCCAAGGGAAATTAACAATTGAAAATTATCCAAAGAGGCAATTTGTTATATCTATTACGGGAAAGCAATATGTTGGAGTGTCAAAAGCCGTACACACTCCACACTTTTTAGCCCGAGTCCATTAATCTCTAGAAGGTACTGCCTACAAATAAAGTCCACAAACAAGTTACAATTCATAAGGTAAAACTACAAGTGATTAAGCCTAAAATATATAAGGTAACTCTTGAAATCCTACTTAGCCTTATCGGTGGAAATTTCGTAGCCATTCAAGATCAATAACATTTTGTTGCATGACCAATTTATTAAGGAACTCTACACAATCGATGACCCAACACAAGAATTGTTAGGAGAAAAAAAAGTTTTAAATAAATTATTTTCATCAAAAATGATGTCAAACAAATTGGAACTTACTTGAATTCTTGCAGCAATCAAATTATGCTGACACGCTCCTTAATCGTTTCGGCTACTTCAACAACATTTGCAAGTCTAACTGCCTCCCAATTTACTGAATCGGTATGTTCAAAACATCGTGGCCCATAAGTGGTATATAATTTTCTCAAATGTTCCCACTCAGTAGGGTCAAATTTTTTTTGCACAACCTTCTCCTTACGTGCCTTTTGTGTAAATATTCGTTGTTGTTCTTTAAACTTGCCATTTCCTTTTCCATTTCCCCGCTACTACCATCTAAGATTGGGTTTAATACAATTTTCTGTCTTTCTACCCTTTTGCTAGTGGGGTTGCTGTTTTCATCAACTTTTATATCTCCAAAACTTGTCTCATTACTCACAACTCCCATTTCTATGCAATTATTTGCAGAAGGGGTATGTTCATTCCATGATGAAACCACATATTCATTGTCAAAGGTCATGCAACTCCCAGGATTAAAAGGATGAGTAGATGGCAGATGTGTATCAGTACAATTTTTGTCATCTTGATTTTCTACTAATCCTTCATCACTTGTCATTGGAAACTCAGCAACTTTTGCCTCACCTAATTTCTTCCTATGGCTTTCTTCTTCTGTTTTCAATTCATCGTTATTAGTGATGTTCACATCCCCTGTAAATATGTTTTGGGACTTCAGGGGGAATTTAGCAGCCAGAGACATAAAAGCTGAGCTGGAACATAGTGCATAATAATGATGAAAATTCTTATTCTATGGAACTTTAGTATAAAAACCATCTTAACAAACTACCATCTCCTTGACATAAACTACAAAAGAGATTTTAATAGAGAATTCAGCTTACCTCGAAAGGTTATCAGACACATTTTGAGTCAAGAAAACTCCAACTACAGAGTCAACAACTGAACCGCTCCATGGAGTGAACCGTCTATCTCCTGTAAAGAAAGGATATTTTTTATGTTCTTTAGTTTGGTTATATAAATATTTTCTTTTTCTAGAAAATTCAGATGTAATTTTTTTTTAAGTATTATCTTTCTCATGATTATTTATTAACCAGTAACTATTTTATGATTTTTACTTCATATATGACCAATTAGTTTGAAAACACATACTACCTAGAATTAGATGCATGCGAGCTATAAATGAATCAACCCGTCCACGGAACACTTTTCTATCTTCTTCCCACTTCTTCTCCTGTTTATAATCTAATCCACGTCCATCATTTAGCATCAATCGATTCCACTCTGTCATTGTCACTGAGTCCAACTCAACCTTAGGTGCTTTCACTTTGTTGGCACTTTTATAAGGTACTATAGCACCTTCTTCAGCAATGGGAGCAGCAATATTTTGAGGTACTACCATGACTTGCATGTCAAGAGGCCTTGAAACAAGATGTTGAATTTCTTCAAGTGGTAATTCTTTCTCTTGACCTACAAAAAAATTCAATAATTTACTAACTCATTTAGGTGCTGAGATCGACCATTTGTTATTCTCTCAAATATAATTTCAGAAAAAAAAGAGATGAAATAAAATACCGATTGATTCAATGTCAAGCTTTTGTTCAGATTCCAGCTGATTCCTTATACTTCCATTATTTTGAGCATCAAATTTGAGAAAAGAAGGAACACCGAAATCTAAAATTCTTCTTCCCTCCACACAATGAAATGTGTCTAATCCTCCCCTATTAATGAGTGCATTAGAAGATGAAATGGTTTCAGCACATGCCATGGGATCAAGATCATCCATAAATTTGCTTTCTTTTTGTTCACCAAAAGGAGAAGTATGGTGATAACAAGTGGGAACAATGCTACAATCTAGATCCCTATTAAAAGATTGTACCACATTAAAAGAGTTTATCAATGGATTCTCAAAGTTGCGCATATCAGCAGGATTCTCAAAGTTATGCATATGTGAAATGCTCTGCTCAGTAATTGTTTCTCTACACGACCCAAAAATTAACCTCTTCATGCTCCTCTTTTTCTTTAATGTCTTGGGAAAATAAACAAGGAGAATATGTCTTATTTTGTACTTTTTCCCCGATCTCATGAATAGCTTAATTATTGCTCTCTTTTTTCTCTTTGATCTTTTTTTCTTAAATTCACTTGGAAAACCACTAGTAAAACGAAACCGATGAAAGAGTACCTCTTTTGCCCCATGATCAAGCTTCATTGGACATCTTTGAACTAACCCATTGGACAATGGTTTACAAGCATGTGAATCTAATGGAACAAAGATTGCATCTGGCAAATAATTCCCATTATCAAAATTTAGTTGGCGTTTGCACCTCTTTTGCTTTGATTGCAACTTTGAATCATCCTTTATTACAATGACCTCATCTTCATCTTTTGTATTTTGATGGGCTTCTTTTAGTCCACTAAAATCTCCTGACATGGGCATTGAACTTTCGATCTTTGTTTTTCTCACATACTTTCTTTTGCCTGATGAGCTTTTTCTAGAAGAAGCCTTCGAAATTTTAGGTTTAGGAGTCTTCTTAGGCTTTCCATCAGCAACTATTTTAGGTGTATGATGCTTCTTTCTTGATTTCTGTCGCGGCTTTTTATTCAAATCAGTATCAACCTTGCACCTTTTGTTCGAATTTTGTGTACGGAGTGGAGTTGAAGGAGCAAATGAATTGCTCCCCTGCAACTGATCCTTCTGAGGAGCTTCACAATTCTGGACATATTTAGAAGAAAAAACATCCAGTTCTGCAGCATTTGCTTGGTTCTTATGATTGCCTGTGAATGAAATAATGATTTATATAAAAATGAATTGAAATTTCTTCTTAAACTAACTTAGTAAGTATTAATTGCATCAGCTATGTCTACACAAGTAAAATGTTCATCTAACCGAAGAATTATGACAGAAAGCATATAAAATATCAATTTGAAATAGTTATAGCACTTACATTCTGACAAAAAATTGCCAAGATTGCTGATATTTTTCTGCATCGGTTGTGAACTTTGCTTATCGCTCCTTCCAACATCATTGTCACACTGGAATTGTGAATTCAGAATACAAATATTCTGTGTGCAAGAATAGCGATCCAACATCACATTACTATTGCACTCTCCTACACTATTTCATAGTGGCTTTTGCTCGACATATTTTCTTCTGTGCAAATTTTTTTTATGCAAATCACCTGATTTACTTGAATCAAATAACTCTCTTGCTCCCTCAAATATTCTTTCTCCTAATTCTACACTGCATTTAACAACACCATTTCTATCATTCTCTAATTTCTGCTTCATATTATCCTCACCCAATATATCTTCTCCATTGAAAGATTCTCCTCCATGTAATTGCTCTCCTAATTCTATACAAACCTTGGAACCACTGTCAGTTTCATTCTCTAATCTCTGATCCAAAAGCCCTTCTTCACCACATATATGTTGCCTGAATTCTTCACACCATTCAAGATCAGCATTAGTATTATCCTCTAATTTTTTATTCAAATTCCTCTCTTCAGTGTAAATGCTATCTACAATGTCATCTCTACTGCAGCAAAGTTCACCCTCACATATTTGCTGTCCCAAATCTCCAAAACTAGGATTAGGATCTAATCCCTCCTCCAAAACACCTTTTTTACCATGTGTTGTCTCCACTATATCTTTTCCATTGTAGATTGTAGCCTTATGTAGACCCTCCAGAAGATTCAAATCAATACCCTCTAATTTCGCTCCTCCACAACTCCGGAAACCATTCTCACCTTTGAAACCATCACCTGGAGCAAAAACACCCTCCATAACCCGGACACTCAAATTGTCTACTGCAAATTTACTCGATTCTCGCAATTCTTCCATTACCACCATCAGAACTAAGAAAGCCTCCACCAAGACATTGTTCATTGTTCTCCATCCTACTTCCCAATCTCCGGACTTTCCTTCGTGTGTACACATTACTTGGCATAGCAGGAGTCATGGGTTGTAAAAATTCCTTCTTTCCCATCTCTTTCGTTTCCACATCATCAAAACTAAGAACACCTCCACCGAGACATTGTGGAACAAATTTACTGCTCTCAATTATCCCTTCCAATCTCCCAATTTTCCTTGTTAATTCACATTATTCAGCTTAGCAGGAGTCACTGGTGCAAAAAGGCCCAGCTTTTGACGATTAATTTCCATCTCACCAACACTTATCTCCAAATTCTGAACTTTTCTTCTATATACCTAAAATTATATTAAAAAAAAAAAACCAGAAAGGAAAATTCAAAGCCACATTAATGTATATAATTAAACAGTAATTTAATGCCAGACCAAAACACCCATAAGATAATTAAAGCGAAAACGAGTCAAAATGTAACAGCTTTACACCATTAACACTCATGCATGGATGGAAAAAAAAAAAAAAAAGATGAAACTTTTGAATCACCTGATTGTAAGGTTGAATTGAGTCCATGTTGCTTTGGAAGTTGAAAAAAAAAAAAAAAGAATAACGGCTTTAGACTGGAGTAATGTAAGGATAAGTTTGAGTATGTGATCAGTAGAGAGAGACAGGGAAGGGGAAGAGAGAGTGGCAAGATGATTTTATCTCTCAACTGCCTAAAATCCAAGCCGTTGGCATGGTCAAAACTCAAACAACTAATATTTAAAAATTTTAAGTATTAAAAAATAAAAACAAAATAAATAGAAACAGGAATCCAGTGAACACTTTTTAGTGTTTCAGTAAGGTAAAATTAGCAAGAACTAAAAAAGGGTTATTGACATGATACCGTATTAGAAAAAAAGGGTCAAAGGATAAGTATTAGGGAAAAAAAATTGGTTTTTGATGAAGTCTTTAATTATGATTCTTATATTTAATATGATGACTTAAATACCATACATTAATAAAAATACTTTTATGTTTAATAAAAATACCTTTTATGTTTGATATGACCTATAATGGAATTATATTTTGGTTTCTCTTTGGTTTCTATTTTGGAATATATTTTTAGAAAAGGAAAATTTAATTATACTTTTTGAAAAATTAAAATTGGGATTCTATTCCATCTTTATCGGTGATTTTTACTATATAATATCACTAAAAATAAATTTTATAAATGCAATATTTATTTCATCCCCTTCCATGTATCCACATAAAAAAAAAATGAATTTATCATTTAGCTACTTATTTTATTTCTTGTTCTATTCCTCTAATTTCAATCCATTGCATTTACAACAATTTATGCATTCTAAATATGCAATTAAAGTAAAATGTATATATTCATCAAATAAATTATTTAAATCATAAAATCTCACTAATTTTGTAAGATAGTGGAAAAATAGTTGGTTGAGAAAAAAAATAGAGGTCGTAAAGTAGTGAGATGCAAACTAGGTTATAAAAATAACTTTATAATAATAACCTTATTTTAATTATCATGTGTCTATATCTTATTATAATAAAGGTATAATATTGCAAAATTTAAATGAATTAAATAAAAGAAGCTCTTGCGACACCAAATGAGTAATTGGCATTAATCATATACTATTAGTGATGTATCAGTGTTGCATGTACAAAAAATAAATTGAAAATATAATTAAAATATACCATGTCGCATTAACTAAATAAGTTATATGCATTATTTCATATAATATAACAATATATAACATATACAAATTATCAATAGTAAAATAAAATTAAGTTATAAAGAGTGTCAAGCAATGCAATAATATAATATAGCTCTAACAAATATATCATTTTGTTGGGGAAAAAGGGGGGGGGGGGGGGGGTGGGGTGGAGTCTTCAATGTTATTTTATTTTAATTGATTGCGGAGAAGGAAACAACAAGTTGTGAGGAAAATTAAAAATTGTGATATGTAAAAATTAGAATAGAAAGAGAGAGATCATGGGAAGGGATAAAGGTAGAATTGGAGAGAGAGAGTGTGAGAGAGAGAGGCATGGAATTGGAGAGAGAGAGAGCGAAAAAACACGAGTTATATGAAATAAAATTATAGTAATATCATTAGACCAACTTTTTCAATAAGTTATTCCACATACTAAGTTTGATTCGCAACTCTTCTAGCAATTTTCTTTATTAATGGATTCTTAATAAAAAATTTGATATTTATTCTATGTGAGTAACTCCTCTAATAACTTTTTTTTGTTGGATATTATGGTTGCTTAGCATAGGGTTCATGTCAAGCAATTCTAATAAAATTGTTATCGTGTCCTTAAAAGTATGTAGTTTATAGTATGTAGATAATTTAATTAATGAACAAAAAACAGAATTTTAAAAACAAATTATAGAGTCCGATTAAAGCAAATTTTGGCTTTATAATAATAGAATATATATATACATATACACATAGGTTGATGCTTCTACTATGCCTACACAGAAATATGTATGTGCATAAGGAAAATGGTTTATATAAAAATATATATTAGTTACATGAAGGTCATAGGGAAAGTATATATTGGTTATATAATTTGTGAAAGTAGAGAAGTTGATAAAAGTAATGCTATAAGTTTTGTATAAATGTAGGAAACTGAGAGGTGGATGGGTATTTTCAATTTTGTTAGTATTTTACAATATTACCCTTTGTAAATCTTTTTTACTCCCTAAGTAAAAACTATATAATTAAATGAGGAGTAAAAAATTTTACACAATATCAAAGACACCGAACTGTAATAACCTTTTAATAAATTTATATTATTTTTATTGATCTTCTTCCATCTATATTGTTCGCGTTTTTTTTCTAGTTATTATTAAGTTAATTTAATTCATTCGTGTCAAAAAAACAACTCTTTGTCTCTTAACTACCACATGTAATTTTTTTATAGATTTTTCCTTTTCTCATATTTATGTACCATGTAACTGTTTAATAGATTATTTTCTTATATTTATAATGGTTCAATCTATGTTTAATAATTGTTTTATATTATTTTAATTACCTTATTATTATAACTATTTTTATTTTTTACACACATAGAGCGGGTGCCTGTCTTTGCTAGACCACCATCATCATCATTGTTTTTCAATCTTAAAGATGATTATCATCATTGATAACAATAACCATAACCATCATTGTTAACATCTACTAGCTTGCTATAAAAGTCTCCTTCTCTCCCTCCTTTCTCGTTGTTTTCCTTTTCTTTTATTTTAAAATATTATATTAAAATTTTAATTTATTTTTATTTATATAAATTGTTAATTCTTTTACTTATCAAAATGCACTGAATGTCTAAAATTAATAAAAAAGTTAATAAGTTTTTTCAAACCATCAATAGTTTGTATAGTGTAATCCAACAATTTTTGCATATTTTAAATTTTATTGTATCATTATATTTAATTTCTATACACATGACAATGATTTCTATTAGACGATCATCTAAATGTTTCAAAACAATACAAAAAATAATGATTTAAAAAGAGATAAATGTTTCATTAATTGATGAGAATGTGTATTTATTTTCTATTGCAATGTGAAGGGAAACACAAACTTTCAAACTTAATGGATAGAAAAACACGCATCCGTGTGTACAAATAAACAACAACATATATAAAGTAAATAGATATTTATTTTTACAGGACAACCTTAATTAGTCCTAGAATTTAGAAAATTAATTACTAATCATAATTATAATTGTACTTTTCACATGTAACTATCATGCATAAATATGGTATTAGAGTTTAGATCGGTATATAAAGATACATGCTTAGGCTAAAAAAGAAAAAGTCTATTCAAACCCTATTTAATTATATTCAAACCTTATTTAATTCTACAATTTTAGGGATACCAAAAATATTTTACATTCATATGCTAAAAAAGGAAAAGACTATCTTTATTCAATCCCTATTTAATTCTATTCAAACCCTATTTAATTTCATGATTTATGGGATATCAAAAATATTTTAGCGAAAATACTATGTTTATTCAACCCATTTAATTCTATCATAACCCTATTTAATTTAATGATTTTAAGGACACCAAAAATATTTTACGCCCATATGCTAAAAAAGAAAAAGACTATGTCTGTTCAAATCTTATTTAATTTTCATGATTCCAGGGATATGAAAAATAATTTATATTTATATGCTAAAAACATTATATTAAAAATATTTACACAAAAAATACCAAAGAGGGTGGTTTTACTTTAATAATACATATATTAATTTCTCACTAAAAATGGAAGAAAAGATTTGTAAAGGAACGAAAATATAACAAATCAATAGTAATACTTTGTTTAGTTGACTTTATTTCATCCGTATCAAACTAATATAAGGTTCTTGAAAAAGAAAAAGAAAAAAAAACTAATATAAGGTTCATAAATGAAAATTGAACACAATCCATCAATCTTATATAGCTAACATTTTGCTAAAAAAATGGTAGCACTTAGGGGATATTAATTTAATGTTGAATTAATTACAACAATAAAGAGTATTTCTAAAATAAATATTAATTTTTAGCTTCTTAAAAATTTAATTTTTTATTTAATAATTTTAAAATACGTATATATATGCTTTCAATAATAAATATTTATTACCTATAATAATTTTCATCTCTGGTGTTTTGTTGAGAATACAGAGTTGATTATAGTTCCACCCTTAATCATTGATCTGTGAAGAACCTAATGACCCCTCCACTTAGTACCCATGTTTGCCAGCTATCTATCTTCCTTCATGATCATCTTGGGCAAAAGGTAGTTATAGAGAAGCGGCTGTGAAACGGCTATTCCCCCTTTCCATTGAAGTAGGGAGGGCCTCCTTCCCCACCATTACGGCCTCTTATTGATAGGGATTTTATTTTTTCTGAAGGTAGCTTGCTTACCGAGCCACCCATGGCCAACAGGTGACAATATCAATCATCAATCCTTTAACTTTTTTAATTGAAATCAAAGAAAAATGTTAAGATTTATAACTTATCCTACATCATATTAGCATTTTTTTTTTTTACAAAAAAATTGTCGGTACTTCTAAATAATTATACAAGAACGTCACAATGTTTTGAAAAGTTCAAAATAGGTCATAACGTTTAGTGAGTTGAGTTCATTTTAGTCACAACATTTGAAGATAAATTCATTTTAAGTTAGAACGTTTAAGAAGTGGGATAATTTAATTATGTCACCATTGACACTTGTCAACAGTAAAATATTTAATTAAAACTCAAGAAACCCTTTTTTAAGTTTCTACGTATCAATACGAAAAATACCTAATTAAATCTCATAAAACACTTTTGCCAAATATTACGACTTATTTTGAACTTTTCTAAACGTTATGACCTAAAATGAACTTTCCCACAAATGTTGTGACATTCTAATTTAATTTACCCATTATAAATACCATATTATAAACATAATTTCAACAATTAAAATGTTTTTTCAAAAATTTTCAAAATAACATGGTATTGATTTCATCTTAGAAACGTATTTACATATTAAAAATTCACTTAACTCTACTAATCAAACTCGGAGAGCTTATTTCAAAACACAAACTGCTAGATTTAGTTTATAAACATGAATTTCATGTAAAGAAAAATCATGAAATAAAATTTGTATTGATCTTATTTTTTATTGTGCATTTGTGTGCAAAATGACCAAATCTACCACTATGAATGCAAGTATTATTGGTTATGTGATAACAACTTTTAAATGTGCCTCCTTCCTATCTAATTCATCATTGGCCTTACATAAGTTTTTGTTATTTTATAAGTGATTTTTAGGTTCTTTTAACCTTCTACAAAATGAATTATGTATTCTTTTGAATCATCAAACTAAATTTTAAGATGTCATTTTCATTGTTAAGCTGTTTTACACATTTTCCACACATAAGTCATTGCATTCTACATTGTCTTGGTTTCCTCTTATTATTCATTTCTTATCCTATCCATACTTCTAAACTTGATTCCCCATTGTTTTCACTTAATTCTTCATTTTTTATTTTTTTTCAACATTTCATTTCTAGCTTTATATATTTATTATCTACACTTTTCTCATTTTAAATTACTTTATTCAATTTTTAAAAGATCTAATTCATCCCCCACATTCATCATCATTTCTTTAAATATATTATTTTTATTTTTACATTTTTATATTTACCTATATAGTTTGTTATACATACTAAAGAGTTCATAGTATGAAATGTTAGAAGATGAATAGTATACTTTATTGTCTAAGACTATAAAGCATACATTTACATCAAATCCACTTTAATCATCTTCACTTCAAATGGTCGTTAGAGCTTCCTTTTTATACTTTGGCAACTTTTTTAATGGTTAGGCATAAATTGTGCAAATGAGCTTTAGCTTATAGGCTAACTCATTTAACCGTTTTAAAATGATTAAAACTAATTTTTTTTAGCCCATTTAAAAACAAGCCAATAAATATCCAGCCTATTCAACTCATGGATCAAAGTAGGTGAGCCCTTTGGGTTAAATTGGTTGACTAAAACAGCCCACTTGTATTAAAAATAATAATAATAATATTGTTTGTTAAACTTTTTATACTTGAGCTTAAACTTATGTATTAATAGTAATAGATAATGACAATTAATGCACATACATCATAACGTTTTTAAGTATATATTTATTGTTTAAATGAAATATGATATCCAATATATTATTTAACAAAACTTATTCTTGTATACAAGTAATTAAAACAATAATAAAATTAATCATTAATATATATAAACCTTATAAAACTTAATTTTTTAAACTATATACATCTTATTCCATTAACATAAATTTGAATGTTTAACCTATGAGCTAAAGTGAACTAGGTTAGGGTTAAAAAGTTTTGGTATGTTTATCTTTAGTCAGATAATATTGTTGTATGTGATATTAATTGTCGCATTTGAAGCCAGGACCTCTCTATTGTCCTCTTTAGATTGGATTGTGTTTCTAATGTTATCTTTCCTCAATTTCTCATTGGACCTCAAGAACTTTTTTAATTCTTTAGTCATCTTGGTTAGTTTCTCTTTGTTATCACTATCACCATCACTTTATTCATTACCACTTGAATTAAAGCATGTTGCCTTGAGTGCAATCAATATCTTCTTGAATTCTTTTCCTTGTCTCTTGATTAGATCACTTATTTTAAAAGTTTCAAGTGGTTTTTCCTTCAACATGGTACTTAAATCATGAGCCTCTTCTATGGCAATCCTATTAACTTCCTAATCGTTTGGTAAAGATTTAAGAATTTTTAAATTCATATTCAGCATTAGTAAATTTCTTGCCTATAATACTCAAAAGATTGATAATATTGATAAATCTATAATACATTTTCCTAATTGTTCATTTGGATTCATATTGAAAATTTTGAACTATCCATATAGTGGACTTATTCTTATACCATAACACGAGATGTTCTTCAAGTTCAACCCATATCTATTTGACACTTGCACATGTGATGAACATGTTATACTAAAGTCATTCTCATTCACAGTACAATATTAATTGCAATATCATTAAATTAACCTTTCCCACCCTTTCTTTGGTTTAGTTCTTTTTATCCTTTTTTTTTTTTTTTTGGTAAGCCATAAAGACTCTTACAACGCAGCCACATAAGACTATTACAATGTGTTGACACAGGAAATCGAACTCGATATCTCAAAAATGATGACGTGGACCAGATACCACTAGGCTATAAGGTTAGTGGCCTTTTTATCCTTATTTTCTAGCATAATTTGACCATTCTCAATAAGATTTCATACCATTTATTTCCAATTTTCAACATGGATAATTACTAATAGTGAAAAGTGGTGGTCTATTTAGAGTTTAAACTTCTAAAAAGTCTAGTGTATTCATAGCCATGACCTTTACTCTGATATGTAGTTAAGAAAATAATTAAATACAAACTTTAATACTAATTGAAAATGCAAATTACATTGGGATAATTCTCATGATAGGAGAGGGGATAAATTGAGTATTAATGTGATTTTCACAATTTTTGCAGTTTAATCAAATATTAAAAAAAGTAAGCAATTATTATATGATCAGTAATATCAAAATGAAGTATTGAAAATGAACAATAAGGGTTATGAAGATCAAATTTGCATTTAATGTGGAGTTCAGATCACCAGTTACTCATCGTAGTCACATGATGCCTTTAACTAAGAACTTCATGCACTATTTTTATTGATAAAAACTTGTTTAATACTCGAATGAGCCATGAGAAGTATTGCACACAAATATAGTGTTTTTATAGTAATTGTAATTATAATCTGACAAAGCACTACACTTTCTCTCACTAAACATATGCAAATTTAAGAGCATGAAGACAAGAACAATGAATAACTAATATCTTTGTTGTATAGAAAATGGAAGCTCTTCAATCTCATAACAATCTGCTCAACAACTTGTATTTATAGGTCTTCAAGAAATTTGGATGTTGGGCACTATTGACATGCATAACTAGACAAAAGACTCATTGAGCTTGACCATACCTAATTAAGGCACATATTAGCTCCTTAGCCTTGTTGCCAACTCCATGAAGCAAGTTCGGCTTTCCTTTTGACTCTTCATACTTAGTTAGAAGAATAAACACTAAGTCAAACTTTGTTGCTCCACTCATTAGTACACCATAATGCTATACTCACCCATGTTATCAAGGCGTGGTTAAGTGGTTACACAACTCCTTAGCATACAACCTCCATGATCCCCACCACTTGTATATATAAGGTAACCATCTTCAAAATGGTCTATAAAATCCCCCCTTCGATGACAACTCTGTTAACCTCTAATTATTACTCTGCTACTTTCATTTATTAATTTGAATACCTAATTAACTTGACAATCGAGTGGCCATATTAGACAACCTTCTAATGACTATCGACCCTTAGTTATTTTTAAGTCTACTAATTTAGAGATACAAAATCATCATTTTCTATTGGGAAACTAAGGCACTAATAGACACAAATCCCCTAAAAAGGATCCCGAATTAAATGCTCTCAAACGACTATAAATTTTAAAGAGTCTGAACTACTTTGATTTGATTTGAACTACTGGACATGCTTTGTTTCTTTTTATATTCCAACCTCGAGTTGACTTAGGCTTCTATGTAGTCTATACTACTTTAAGTTGATCCGAATTACTTAGCCCTTTTCTCTTCTATCAACCTTTTGCATAGGTTTGGACTACATTGAGATGATCCAAACCATTAGGCACCAATTGCACAAAACACCAAAAAAAAATGGCATAGGTCCAAATTACTTTAACTTGGCTAGACTACTGTGCACTGATACACAAAACAAGCATATATGCAAACTAAGCTTAAGAAACACTTGCATAAATTGATGTACTCTCTTTAGAAGCAACACGATACTTTTAGTTTTATCATTTCAATTGATTCAAATTAGCTCAAGCATTTAAATCATTGTTTTAAGTTTTTGTTTTTTCGATGATAATTGCTAGTATAAATTTACTTATGAATTGTATGATTAATTTATAGTTTTGCCTCATCAAAGTTGAACATGAACCTTTAGGTTCATTAAAGAGGAATTATAGGTCTTTGTTGGTTACTAAGGCTAAGGTTGCTTAAGCTTTATCATTATGAGACCCTTAGTGGGCGCTTGGGAGTTTCAGCTACTTACCAAAAGCTTAGCATAGTTTTTTATTGGCTTAAGATTATAAAGAAGGATGTTCGAAAACATGTAGTGTGATGCGTGTCATTGCTAGAAGTATTAAAATGTGGTAGCCTTGGGGTTATAACAACTCCTTCTAATACCAAATGGGTGTTGGATAGGTCACGACGGATCTTATCAAGGTTCTTTCTAAGTCGAATGGAAAAATGCTATCATGGTGTAGATGATTATTTTAGCAAATACATGCATTTCATTGCGATTCTTTTATAGCTTATCAAGTGGCATAGATTTACTTAGATCAGATTTATAGGCTTCATGGTCAGTCTAAGAGTATTACAAGTGATATTCATTAGTTCCTTTGGGATGAACTTTTCAAGTTACAAGGGATTAAGTTAAGACTATCCCAACTACCACCCATAAACTAATGAACATACTAAATTAGTAAAAAAGTGTTTAGAGACTAATTTAATGTGTATGATTGGTGAACATTTAAAAGTATATGTTAGTTCTTAAGCTCTAGTATGAATTCTCACAACGGTACTCTTAAAACCCCTTTTGAGATCCTATATGAGTATCCAACCTATTTGCCTACCTTATGTCATTAGTGACTCAAGAACACTACAATAGGTGACATGTCACGAATGGAGAAGTGGTGATTTGGATGCTTAAATTCTACTAAGATAAGCTTAAAAAAGGAAACAGCAAAGCAAATAAGCATCATAGCGTACAAAGTTTTGAAAACAGGATTGAGTGTTATTAGAATTATAGCCTTATTGGCGCAAGAGCTTAAAACTACAATAGACACATAAATTGTTAGCTTTTTATTTCAAACATTACGACAAGACCGGTGAAGTTGCTTATCATCCAAAGTTGCCTTCTGATGCTCATCTACATCCCGCTATGCATGTTTTGTAGTTGAAAAGGTACTAGGTCCCCATCTATCCATTTCATCATTGTAATATACCATTAGTGTGGAAACGCAATTAGAAATGAGGCTTATTTTACAGAGGAAATTAGTGAAAAGGAAAGGAAAAGTATATACTATGAGATTGGTTAAATGGAAGAATAGATAGATATTTGAAGCTACATAGGAGTTTCAACAGATTTGAGATTATGATTTTCACCTTCTTCCTTGGAAAAGGGATTTGGAGAGGAGAGGAATGAAGTGTGTCTTTTACAATTAGGGTTTAGAATAGAGAGGAAGCATGAGGATTTTCCAACATGACACAACTAGATATAAGAGTAAAGAGTTGGGCAAATCAATCAGCTAATGGGTTGAGATAAAAAACCGGTGAAAAGATTATGGTAAATTATGTTGAAAAGTATCCACGTTTGGAAGGTAATTCATTTAAGGCATAAATGTTTTTAGTTGTTCAAAAAAGGTTTTAACATTTTGTCACACCTCGAAATAGGGTTTAGGCATGTCATTATATGCACAATTTACCCTAAAAGAAACTATTTATTTATAACACTTACTAACCAAATTAGATTTTGAATCGTATAATTAGATTCTAAAAATAACTAGATTTATAGCCTGTTTACTTCACTGAATGGAATAAGGAGGGAATGGAATTCCAATTCAAAAGGAATGTAATAGAGTTGTAAAAAGTAAAACAAGTAATTATTAAGGTAAAAGGTAAAATATCTATAATTCCTTATATTTATTACAGAGAGAAAATAATTGTATAGGTGTTATTTTCAAGATAGGGTATTTATGACAAAGTTAAAAAATAGACTATTGAATGGCAATTCATGGGTTAGAGACATGAATTGCTATTCATCATTTTATGTAATAGCAATTTATTATGAATTGGTATTCCTTTCAAGTGAACATTGTAATATCAACTTTACATTAAATGAAAAAAGAATGAATAGCTATTCATGTCAGGTGAACAGACCATTAGTAGCGGTAAAAAAATAAACTTCTCACAAAAACATTTTTTATTTTACTTTCATGAGTAGATCAACTATCATAAACAAAACCATACCATTAGGTATCTCAATATAACCTATTCATGAGATAAAACAAAGCTTTAAAGTTTAAATTACAAAACTGCGGGCTCCACAACCAAGCCACTAAAGAAAATACAAACTTCAAAAGATAAATCCAACTCTTAAACAAATTCAATCAAAATAAAATAAATCTAAAGGTTTTAACTCACTTCACTCTTCAACAAACTCTTCATTAGTCGTCCAAAACCTAAGGCAAACATCATCATCCATCAACACATTGAAAGAAGAAAATAATGAGTTAAAGCCCATCATAACAGCAACACGAGCACATACGAGATGGCACACATGCTTATTCTAATACAATGCATCAATCAGTAGTTTATATCTTTAATTAAAGTGAAGCCAATTAACATTTGAGCACTCACACTCCGAGATCATGCCAATGAGAATTTGAGGGTCATGAGTAGCAATAACTACTGAGGGGGTTGTAAGCAGCCCAAATACTTATATCTCCTATATAACCATCTAAGTATAATAGTTTCATCTAAGGTTCATAGCCATTACACATCTTTACTTATATCAATCCATAACATCATTTAGTTTAACTGATCCCATAAATATGAACTAAATCATGTTACTTTACTCTAAGCTTAAACAAATGTTACGTCGATACCTTCTACCTTATCAGCTACCCACCAAGTTACTTATGTATAGTGTTATAAATAATAAGGGTTGACCGAAGCGCTCACCAAGCCACTTATGACTTGTCAAATCAACGATATAGGGACCTGGCACCTAACTATCATGTCGTCATCATTAAACAAGATTATCGCTTAATGGATCGGACTAAAAGAGCAAACGCAAAAAAAACAAGAAATTATTAAATCATCTTTAAATATTAGTTCTTTTGTAATATCTATTATGGCACACATCACACATGTCACTGTGTACCTTATTCCACATCCGCAATCCAGACAGAGATAGAGGATAAATCAGAAGCTATCTTAGAAGATAGATCACAGGGTTGGGTTAGAGACAAACATCTGTTTAAGTAATTAAATTCAAATAAGAAATTAAATTGAAGCACCCTAAATCCTCACTTAGGTTAGAAATTGAATTTAGATAGTTTAAATAATCTAAGTAAAACAAACAATGAATTATGATTAAATAAATTAATGTAATTAAATTAGTAACCATGTTAAATTGAAATTTGATATTTCAAATATCCTTTCAAATTCCAATTCCTAAATCCCCACAAGTTTTGAATTCGTTTGCATGTGTAAAAATATCAATTTTATATAATCCAAACTCCTAAATTAAACTTTTGATTCCAGTAATTAATTTATATCTTATAAATTATCATGTTTCTTTCTAATTATAATATATTCCTAAAATAATCATATGAAAAGTTTAAGCTAAAGCCCTTATCTATAATTATCCTTAAAAATCTTTTAACCCTCATCCCTTTTTCCTTTTCTTTTCATTTTTTTCCCTTGCCTTCCTTTCCTTTCCTTTCTTATTTTTCTTCTTTTCCTCTTCTCTTCTTCTTGTTGTTGTTGTTCTTCTTCTTCTTTTTCTTCACGTTTCTTTCTTTCTCTTTTCTCTCTCTATAAAAATCAAAATCTCAAATTTAACAAGATCATAGGGAGAATTTAAAATGGAAAGCAAGATAGTTAGGAAATCAAGTTAGAAGAAGCTACATCATCTAAGGAGAAGAAGTAGTGGAGAAGATCAATTGCATGTGTTTACTAAAAAGATAAGTATAGTTGTTTTCTTTGTTTGATTTGTTGTATATGTATGGAAAAGATGAACTAAAACTAGATACAAGTAGGGTTTGTGATAAAATTCGAAAACAAGAGATATATGAACATATATGTCAAAACCAATGTTAGTATATACAAGTATACATTGGATATTTGATGACATGACTAGATGATATATGAAGTAGAAATATGTTTAGAAATCTTGTTTAAACTTGATAGTATTGGTATGTTACTTATAAAATGTTTGGTATGAAGTATGTAGTGTTTAAGGGTTAGATTTTAAAGAAAAGAACAACGAAAAAAAGTGACAATCGTACACAGGGCACTCATCACAGCATGGTGGAGCTCGTGATGGCCTCGGTTTCTTATAATTTTTGAAAAATACTTGATCATGGGTATGATGATGCCCGCTATGCTCTCGGATTTGCAAAATTTAGGCCATCACAACCGTGATTAAAGGTGTGAAGCCCTCTGATCACACCCTCCATCACAACCATGATAAACCTTTGATGACCATCACACCCTTCATCACGGAGGTAATGAAGGGAGTGATTAACCTTTGATGAAAGAAAGAAAGAAAAAGAAAAGAAAGAAAGAAATAAAATGTATACATGAATGAAATAAATAATAAGTAATATATCTATATGTGTTTTAGAGTTTAATGTTTGTAGAAATTATTAAACAGAAATAATATATTTTAAATATAAAGTCCTAGTTAAAAAATGTAATTGCCTATGATATGTTAGTGAAATGCAATTGTTATATGTAAATGTGTGATATGTATACAAGCATTTAAATGTGATATATTATGTTGTTGAATATGTTTTGATGAATATGCTCATGTATGTATACAAGTATGTATATAATATTAATTATAAATGTTAATATATATGTTTAGTGAAACTAAATTGATAATTAGTAAATAAGATTAAACTAATAGAATAGAATTATAGTCATAGCTTATTAGAACTAATTGATTAGTCTTAAAATGAACTCCTAGATATAAAATGAACTAGAATGATTAAGTCTAATAAACTTAACTAGGTTAAGTAGTATAGACTTAACTAGTAAAGGATAGGCTGGATCCCTATGGTTAGTGTCACGGTAAGCAAGGCGGGATCTTTCGGACGAAGTCACTCTAGTAAATAGTGAATTAGGTCAAGATCTCCATAGAAACTAAAAAGTTAAAAAGTACATCTATGAATGGCTTCGCTCCTAGGGCAAAGGTACTATCATAAATAAGTTGTCGCATATCTACTAAAGTAAGCGAGCTTCCGAGAAGGCTAGAAAGACTACCTGAGATTGTAGTCATAAGCTAAGCTCCTAGGGTTGAATTTCTTCTGGCTTCCTATTCTAAGCCCTTCCCAACGATCCCTCTTGAATATAATTGTAATATAATGGGCTAGACTTTAATCAATAAGAGGAGTGTGTTGTATCTAAAATATGTTAGGCTAGGCTCTGTTTAATAAAAAGAATAAATGATTTTGTTGGGAATTTGGAGATTTAAAATTTGAATCTTGCAGCGGAATTTTTTTTTTAAATACCTTAAATTCCCAAGACGGATCCATGTGATTCAATTAAATTAAAACAAAGAGAGATTAAATTGAATTCCATTATACCTTAATTCGATTTTTCATATTGATCAATAGATTGGATCCGTAGGCATCGCGATCTCACAAGCACCTTCTATGGTATCCTACAAATGAGCATGCCTTCAAAAGGATCTTTTACGTGGTAGTGCTATCTAGAACACTTCTACATTTGATTGGGAAAATTACCCACGGCTCTCATGTTTCTCTCCTTTAAGGTTCACAAATTTTCTCTGTTAGTCTAATGTCAACATCTCATGTCGTGAACCCTAAAAGAAACCTCTTATGTCTTATTTATATTAATATCAACATGAATAATGACATTAGTGTCCCTAATCTTATTAGGGATAAATTAATTTATTAACATAAGAATTCCTCGTCCAATTAGGAGTTATTATTGTTCTTAATAAATTATATTTATTTATTATTTTTAACAAATTAAAATTATTAAAAAATAAATTTATTTTTCCCACTAGACTTATTTAAATTTAGTGTATGATCCTTTTTTGTTCATTCTTTTGTATGTGACCTTGTAGGTTCACTTAATGTTAGCCGTTAACCTAAAACCATTTTTGCTCAATAAAACATAAGCGACCTCTAACAAGGCATTATGTTTACCCAAATTAAATAAAGATCAGTGATCCAATTTTTACTTGATCCACAATTTATGTCATTATCCTTTTGTCACATGATATCTACATTGACCATAAGGCATGGATAATATCACTCTTATATTGTTTAATCTTATTATTTCTCGATCTCTGAGTGAACTGATAAAACAAATGAAATTGATCACACTGTCAATTTATTCGAGTATGGCCATGCATTTCTCGGTTTCACTTATCGAAGGGTATAGAGATATCTCTTTCATAATGAGAAGAATAAATCCCATCTTAATCACTTAACTTCCTCTACATGATTCATATTATACCCCGATCACAATCTTTTATAATTATCTAGTTAAAGACAACATTTGATTGAGTTGAATCATAATGTTTGTCATGTTGGAACCTATGTGATTTCAAGTCTAAGGATACGCTAACATTATTATTATGAGAATCACTTATGACATTAATCCATGTGGTGATCTCATAGAGGGTCAGTCTAGTACATAGTTCTTTAATACGTGTTTATGAGTTTGATTTGTATCCCCATACAAACAGACATCTCATGACTATCAAACAAAAACTCATATTAGATTTTATTCATTACCATTCTCACAATAATGAACATCTAGGGATATTTAAAATAATTAAATTATTCATGGATCATATTATATAATAAACATGCAAATAATATAATAGAAATGCCTTTATATTTGTCACATCCTAGAAAATTAATTCGTACAGTCCCGCCGTAATTATCAAAGGTTTATGGAGTTCGGTCAACTCATGACCCATAAACATCTGATAACTACTAGGCTCACTAATAATGTCGCACTTAAAAGATACTTACAGAAATGGAGACTAGAATTAAGTTTTTGGTACTTACGGGTATTATTCCAGGCATTTTGTGTTGTTTCTTATGGATTTCCTGCAAAAGAAGCTGTAGGATGGTGAGCATATTCCACGTGCTCAGTAAGTGGTCAGAATCTTACAATACTTTTTAAAGCATTTAGCAAACACATTTATTAAATATATGCATGATCAAATATTATGTCATCCACATGATGTAGACCGGTTCATCACGAGATTAGAGAAATTAACCCCACTCTAATCTGGGTTTCGAGGAGTTTAACACAAATTCATTTTCCATAAAACCAGGAATGTGCAATGGACCGCTGTCCTCCCAAAAACCACTTAGGACTATCCCTCAGATAGCTTGTAACCTTTATTGTGACATCCTCTCTTGTCACTTAGTTCAATAAAGATTAGAAGAAGAAATTCATTCTCACCTGAATGGTTGGTTTGATGGACGTAGGATGTTTGATATCTCGTGTAATGCAAGTCATTTTATTAATGTCCAAATAAATTCTTATAATACCTGGTTTACTTTAGATGATCACCCAATTCATGAGATCACATCAAGCAATTACAAGACAAACAAACATTTAATCAATCACATGCATTTATTTTCTAGGTTACCATTCACACACAATGTATTGATATAAAGATTATTTAAGAATAGTTGCGAAGCCGGACCACTTACCAAAATGGGTTTCGTGTGTGGAATAGATTGTTGTGGAGTATTACCTAAAAGAATGATTTTAATAAGATGAATTAGTATCATGATGCAAGATTTTGTTTTAATTGTAGTTGTAGATTATACTATAAGGTTTATTTAAGGGAGAAAATAATTTTTTTTTTAGAAGACTCGCCATATTTATAAGTTAGTATATAAGGAACTATTGAGCTTAATTTGCTTTTATTAAAAGCATTGTAAATTTAGGCATTTTTAGGCACTTAATTAATTTTGAAAAGTTATAATTTGTTTGAAAGAATTCTAATAGTTCGATAAGTGGGTATAGCTTGAAATGCTTAGAAAAGTTATTCTAATTTGTATAACATATGATATAATTGTTTAATTTATAATTTCAAAGTTATTATTTCTAAGAGTTGCTAAGATTTAAACTTTATAACTAAATTTTACATTAATATTTGGTAATCCTTTTATTGGGGTATGCATGTTATTATTGGTACTAGTATATTTAGTTAAGTAAATTTTAAGATGGTTATGAATATTTAATATAGTTTTCATAATTTCTTTATTTATTAGCTATAATTGATATTTATTAGCTATAATTCATAAATTGGTGTAAATATGAAAAAAAAAATGAAAAAAAATTGCAAGTGCCAATAATGTCAATATGAATATCATGGAGTAATAATATAATATTTTTTTATTTTTAGAAATCATTTAGGTATTTTATACTAGAAATTCGAATTCCATTATTCTTAGCATATCCGTAGCTATAATCATGTAATTTTTAAAATTATCAAAATTCATGAAAAAATTCTGAAAATTTATATGTTGTAACTAATATTATATTGTACTTACTGTAAAATTTTGGAGTCGAACGAACAAGTTTTGATATTGCAATTAACCTTCGTCGAGATCAGTTAGGCTTTTCCAGCGCCACCTCAAGACGGCAGATTTACTCCCTCCACGATTGTCGGACCGACTTCTCCTAATTTTAGACTTATAACTTCCAAATTTGGTGATTTTATGATTTCGGATGCGGGTTTGGTGAATTTTACAACTTCTAGGCGATATTTATAGCGAAATTCCGAAGTTTGTTAATTCGATAAAAATTACCAGCTGTCAAATTTTTTTCATGCAAAAATTTACCACGTAATCCTTACATTTTACACGTTCATACTGGTAGCTACAGTAATTTTTGACAAATGTTAAGTAATTTTTCCTAATTTTGACACCTAATTTGCATGCATGCATAATTATTCTAAATTTGTTCTAATCTAAAAAAAATATGCCATCTGTTTTCATGAAATTTCCCAATTTTTCCTGATTTTTACAGAGTTTTGATTGATGTTTATGTCTCCATTTGGTAATTGTTCAGTTAATTTGCTCCTTTTTAAGTAAATTTGTTGTTTTTTGAGAATTTTCCTTCAATTTTTTCAAAATTTAGAGTTCTAGGTTTTCAGAATGATTATGACATTTCTAGGGGCTTGATAATCTTTGTCCCCTATTTTTGGTGTTTTGTAGGGGAATTTAGGGATTTTTAAGTTAATTTATGGGTGTTTTAGTCTTTTTACTACTTTAATTTGGCTTTATTTGATAAATTCAGCCAAATTTTACACTATTCATTGATTTATCTACATTTAATTTACTTTTCATTCTTACTATTACTTAATTACAATTTACTATTTCATAATTTACTATCTACTATTTATTTTACCATTTACTATTAACCTTGATTATTTACTATTTACCTTTATTATTATTCATTTAGTGAAGGAGTTTTGTTCATTTATTTTATTTAGGTTTTAAATTCTTATATTAATTTTCTAATCTTTGATAATTTCTTTTGATTTTTAGGAGTATCATATTCTTAATATCGTTTTTCCTTTTCGCTTATTTATTCAATTATAACTATTATCTTACTTAGTTCATATGAACATTCTTATATTATTTTAGGTTTAATTTTTATATTCTATGAAAATCGGGGTATCACAATATTGATAATATATATAAAATGACAATATCTAGTAATTGGCCTAGGACACAATGACTAACAGATTTGACAGATAATAAAGAACTATCCGTATCTTGGCGAGATGATTCTCGCAGCTATGGCAGGAGTTCCTACTTAGTGTCTGATCAAATTGGTTTTTAAAATGAGTTTGATGTAAGTAGATAATTAATTTAATTTCTTATATAAATTTAATTTCTTAAACAGATGTTTGCCCCTAAACCTGTCTTCTATCTATCCTTCGAGATGGCTTCTAAGTTTCTATGGATTATGAATCAATAATGTACGCAATGATGTGTTTTTTGTTTGTTAGGATAGACATTCCTAATAATCTACTGCTTAAAAATGACCTAATTAATGAGTATTGCTTGTACGTGTGTCGTTTAATCTAGTTCCAGAAGCGACAACCTTGTCCGTAGTTGGGCACGACAGTTAGGCGTTTAAGCCATCTCCTACCACGATGCAATGGCAATTTATAAATAGCTCAGTAGGCAGCTGATGGGGCAAACGATATCAACGTAACGTCTATCTTGATCGGTGAGAAGTAATATAGCAGGACTCACATTTATGATACCAGTTAAGCCTTACTATATTATGAACTGTGATTGATAGAGCGTGCGTAATGGTTGTGAATCCTATATGAGGCTTTTTTTTTTTTTAGTTAGATATAGGAGAGATATAGGAGATATAAGTATCCGGGTAGCTTATATCAACTCCCTAAGCAGCTGCTGTTATTCAGGACCCTTAGATTCCTAAAGGCTTGTTCTAGAGTATGGGTGCTCCTATGCTGTTTGTTTCACTTTAATTTAAAAATATAAGCTGTTGATTGACGCGTTACATTAGAATAAACATGTGTTCCATCTCGTATGTACTTGTGCTGCTGTCGTACTGGGCATCGACTCGTTGTTATTTTCTTTCCAGGTGATGATAATGATGGTGGTAGTGATGTTGATGATGATGATTGAATCGGATAAATAGGATGACTTTGAAGAATTTAGATGATAAGTGAAGCGAATTAAGTTCATGGCGATATTTTATTTTATTTTGTTTAAAGAATTGGATTTATCTTTTAAAGTATGTATTTTCTTTAAGGACTTAGTTAAGAAGTTCACATGTTTTATAATGAGCCTTTAAACTTTGCTTTATCATCATGAAAGGTATATGAGATACCTAATGATATGATTTTGTTTAATGAAAGTTGATCTACTCATATGAGTAGAAGTTATAAATGTTTTTATAAAAGTTTATTTTTCACTGTTGCTAAATCCAGTTGTCTCTAGAATCTAATTAAATGATTTTTAGAATTTAAAATCAGCTAACTAATGTTCAACATAAACAGTATCTTTTAAGGAAACCTAAGCATATAATACACGAGTGTTATATGTAGCACTGTACATACCTTGATAAAATTTTAGGGCATTACATAAATAAATTACTAACATACATCGAATTCATATTAAAACCTATTTGATCAGACACTAAGTAGAAACCCCACCATGGTTGTTAAAATTGTCATGCCAAGATACGGACAGTTTTCTATTATCTGTCAAATTATTTCTTTTCCTTTATTTACACTTATCTACTATAAAGCATCGTCACCTCTTTTTATTCATGTAAGTATTTAAATAAATTATTAACTTATAAAAAATGCTTATTTTTCTTATGGGTAAATTATATTAGAATGTTACAATATTTGGAGGTAGATTTATTTTAGATCATAATGTTTCAAGAAGTTCAAAAGAGGTCTTAATGTTTAGTGAGTAAGTTCATTTTAGGTTACAATATTTGAGGATAAGTTCATTTTAGGTCACAACGTTTAAAGAAGTGGGTTAATTGAGGTCACCATTAGCACATGCCAATAGTAGAAATATTTAATTAAAACTCAAGAAACTTTTCTTTTAAGGCCGTGTTGACATGTATCGATAGGAAAAACACTTAATTAAATCTCATAAGATATTTTTTCAAATGTTATAACCTCTTTTAAACTTTTTGAAACATTGTGATCTAAAATGAACTTACCCCAAATAGTGTGACTTTTCGATGTAATTTACCCTTTTTCTTTGCAAATATTCCTTTGAAACAACACACTTCTCTTATTAAATATGGTTTAGCTTCGCATATTGATTTAAGCCAATTATAATTTATTAAGCTTATATTAACTTGACTTAGCCAAGTTGATTATAATTAATCATATAATCTAGTTATTGAGTCATATTAAATTATTTCAGTAAGACTATCTCATATATATATATATATATATATATATCTAATAAGATCTCAATTATTCTAGTTCATTTTAGCTCAAGTTTTACGAAATCAAGTTGAATCTAGGTTTATTAACTAAGTTCATTTGATACGTAAAATCTATGTCAAGTCTAACTAATTACTAAATTATGTAGGTTTTTATAAATTATTACTAAGACTTAGTACCTAACTTGGTTAATTTTTCTACTTTTGAAAGGTAAAAAATGTTAAAAGAGCTTTTGGAATAAATTTTGTCAAATTATATCAAAATTTGAGTCAAATTTGAAGAAAGGTCAAAGATTTATGAAGAGCATGAGTAGATAGGATAAGCCGTGTTTCCTCTCATGTAAATCTAGAATTCTAAGCATTCAAGTATCAGAGAGAAACATAAGGAGATAGGGAAGTCATAGTTCCAGTTTTGTTCAGGTCAAAGAGAACACACAGGGGTATAGCAAAGTTGTGTTTCCAGTCGTGCTATTTTGGAGCTGTGTACGATGGATGAAATAGTGAGAAGATGGCTGGATAGAGTCAGTCGTGTACCACTCGTGTTCCTTGTTTGTTTCTTCAAAATTTAATGTATTGTTTTATATCACAACTCATCATACAACATCTTAACAACATGCAACTTATATCCCTAACTAAACACTTTCAAACATATATTTTTACTTCATATGTCCACAAGATCATTTCATTAACTTCTAATCTACACATGCATAAACACAGCTTAGGTTTTACCTTATGTAGATGTACTGATCTCATTATAAAGGCCTTGAGCCTAATTTTTATCTAGGTTTGACTCTATGAGCTAATGTGACAGAGCTTAGAGAGTTAGACCCCAACTTATTGAGATGATCATGGGAGAATTGGCATGGAACACTTGGAGTAGGGCCCGTTGGAATTGGCCTGCCTAATTCCAACTTTTCTCATATTAACTCACACACATTGCAAATGAAGGCCTTAGTAGGCCTGGGTCAACAAGGGAGTCCATATCCATATCTACTTTGAGAAAGACTCATCTTAGCTGTTAGTCGTCTATCTCATCTGACGAATAACATCGACAGCTAAATTCTCTATAAATACCTTGAGTCCTTACCTCATTAGAATAAGTGAAATCTTTGACAAACACCGTCGTGCTGTCGGATTTTCATTTTTGTGAATCAATTACTTGACTCACTTAAGAACATATACGATATTCGTGGTACTTAGTGAGGTTGATGCTTTTTAGCTTCCTCACCTGTCACAGGTGTGTTAGAGCCTATTGAGACTGCCTATTCCTCCTCCCTCCGTGATTCTCTCTTGACTATCCTTATACGTATTGTTTCCTTGGATCGTGTGTAATGTGATTATCACGCAGCACGCATGTGATCGTTGCATCTGGAATCATATCCCACACATTTTTTGCAAATCCACTAGGAAAAGGGAAATCAACACTTTTGTGATGGCACCTCTAAGAAAGAGACTTACTGATCCCACTAAGGGTACGACTCAAGAACTTAATGCTAATCCCAAGGCTGCTGAACATGACATGCCAGCACTTGAGCATGTGAACCAACCTACTGGTACTCAAATTGACAATGTCGTGATCTTGTGCGTTGTGCAAAAAAATACCAAGCAAATTAATCAATCAATACAAGAATCCATAAGACAGTTCCAACAATTCATCATAATGTTTGCTCAATACCTGCCTGGTATAGCTACTATTGCTGCCACGCAACAAGGTGCAACTTCGTCGACCCCTGTTATTGTTGCGCAACAATGCGCTTCTTAAGCACCTCAAGCACTTCAACTTGCTAATCCTACTCCTATTCCTGAACAAGACCTTACCAGAGTTGGAGAGCAAATCCTTCTATTGGAGCCTATAGTTACACAACCGCCTGCACCTCAGGTAATGAATACAAGGGTTCAACTTGGAGCACTATCAACCTCCCAGCCTTCATTACATGCTCAACCTAGAGGATCTTCATCCTCACAGGCTACACCACAAATTATCATTGGTGGACCTACTGTTCAACCCAATGCAACTCCACTCCAAACGGCCACTCCAGCTACACCAGTTGAAGTTACTACTTTAACTCCTAAAGGTAATTTCATTACGAAGGAATATCTGGACATATACCTGAGGGAAATACAAGCTAAGTCTGATATGGGAGTATTAGATCTCAAGCTCCCATACAATCAATGTATCACTGCTAAGCCGTACCCTCAAGACTATTTTAGTCTTAAATTCATGCTATTCAATGGTAAAAAGGGAAGTGCTAAGGAACATTTGTTGAAGTTCATTGAAACACTAGAGGTTTATGGATTTGATGATGATTTGAAGTTGAAAGAATTTTCTAAGTCCCTCACAGAGAAAGCATACACCTAGTACGTCAATCTTCCCCCTGGATCTGTAGATTCATGGATAACCATGTGCAAGATGTTCCTAGAGAAATTCTTCTCCACACAAGAACAAGTGACCTTGATTGATATGGGGAAGGATTCGCCAAAAGCCCAAAGAAGACTTAATGGATTATATTGAGCGCTTCAAGGAGCGTTCACCGGACATTCAAGACATATGTGATAAAAGAGAGCTAGTGAAAATTTGTATCCAAGGCATGTTCACTGAGTATGCAGTGCATTTGGAAAATCTCTCCTTAGCCTCATACTCCACTTTGGTCGAGAATGCGCAAAGGACCAATAATTCGATTGCATGACAAAGAGGAAGAAGTGCTAAGTTTAATAAGAGAGAACCATCGGTGAATCTAGCTCAGAGTGAAGATTCCAAAGAGGGGAAAAAACCAAGAGTTGAGAAACCCAAGGGTGAGAGGGCAAAAGAAGCATAAACATATCCTTGCTTAATAGGAAAGGTGTACGCTGTGCTAGATCAGTGGTTGAGAGATGAAAATCTCAAACTCCCAAGACCAGAACGTTTGCCAACTCAGGAAGAAAAAAAAAATCCTAAATTTTGTAGATTTCACAGGATTGTGGGGCATCCTATTAGAGATTGTTTTAATTTGAAGAGGATCTTTAATGAAAGAGTTGAGAATAGTGAACCAATCATCGAGAATAATGATGTCAGAAGTAACCCACTTCCAGCACATGGTAATCAATGTGGTGCTGTGAATGCCATTACCCATGATCCTGCTATAATGGAGTCAACAAACACACTGTTAGTTGGGAGACATGAAGAAAATGACAATACACTCAAAATCGAAACTCATGGGGATGATAATGTCATCTTTACTTTAATGAAGACTTCAAATTTTAAGAATTTCTTTGATCTCCTTGGATTTGATGATCATGTACGATTTGCAACAACGATTGTACTTAACCAAAATGCTTAAGGTCATTATAGTGAATGTGACATAGTTCAACCTAAGAAAGGAGTAGTCTCTACAAGGGATTATGCCATTACATTTACTAGTACTGATATGCACTTGAAGAACTTCAATCACAATCGTCCTTTGTATGTAGAGAGTGTGCTTAATGGTTACCCCATCAAGAGGACATTTATCGATAATGGATCCTCACTCAATATCATGCCCATGTCTACTTTCAAAGCTGCAAGAATAGATATCTGATACTTGATGAAGCATCTCATCGTAGTGAACAGTTTTATCGAATCTTCTCCAATGACAATAGGTTATGTCAAAGTAAGCTTTAAAATTGGGCTCATTCATAGCTTCGTTACATTTCATGTAATTGATGCATCGGTGTCCTATCACCTTCTCATTAGAAGGACATGGCTGGATGAGTACAACATGATACCCTCAACACAACATCAATGCATGAAAGGTCATTGGAGTGGAAGTGATATCCTAATCCACGCAACAAAGAATCCATTCAATTGTTATGAACTCCAACTTGTTGAAGCTACCTTTTTCTATGAACATGAAAATGAAGCGAATATGACTTTAGTGGAATCCCATGCGGAATCACTACTTACAGGAGAAGAAATTAAGATCTGAGAATTTAAAAAGAGAAAGAAGCGTGGTTGTCGTGGAGATGTAAAGAAACACAAAAAGGCTTATCGTAATATGGAAATGCAAAGCACTGCATGAATTAAAGAAAGAGTTGTTTATAACCAAGAGTGTTATTGTCATATCTCACTCATTTCCTTTTTGTTTCTATGTAAACAAAGCGTTAGATGCTTTTATCTAATGAATGGGCTGTATTACTCAATCAATGAGTATTATTCATGAAAATATGATCATATGATCATTTATTTTCCTTTTCATCGCTATTGTCGCTACAAAGTAAGAAACTAATCTTCTTAGCGCATAAAGCTAGTTAAAAAAAGAAGAAGAAGAAGAAGAGATCGACATTAGATTGAGTAAGATTACCGTTTAGTGATGAAAGAAAAACAATAACAAATATAACATGTGATTTAGACATCATTCCTGACAGGTTAGAGCTTAGCTCCCAAGCGCATGATTTGATAGCTCATCACCACTTTCTTCTTAGTATTTCTAGTTGTTAAGTAGTGGAGATAATTCCCTTGACAAACTCCATTAAGACAAGTAATCCTTGGCACATGGTATTCTATACGAGTGCTATATAGTCGAGTAGTGGGTAACACCCCCTTGACTAATGAAAATTTATCGATAACAAATGCTATCACAGCATAAGCGCAATTGATAACAAATGCTACTATCATTGCATGAGCTCGATTGGTAAAACTGCTACCGTCGTTGCATGAGCGCAATTGATAATAAATGCTACTATCACTACATAGGCGTGAATGATCATTTTCCTTAAACGGATCGTCTAAACATCATCGTGAGGAAGTAGTAGTGCTACTTCAATGCACATGATAATGTAAAGATTCCACTCATCTCTTGTATTAGATAATATTGCTGCTTGGTTGAAGCTTTGCTCATAAGTGTGTATGATCATAAAAAAAAGGTATGTTTTAAAACTAAGCGTTGTGTTTCAATGACAATCTTTGTTATCTAGACAAGCTCTTTGTCTGTGATGCCTATAATAACTTTACAAGTGTCTAAGGGATTGAAGTGATCCTACTACTACGTCTTCTCATGTGTTGCAACTATATGAGAGCTAGTACTCCAGAGCACATGATGACTAGATATATCACCAAGGCAAAAATGAGTATTAAGAATATAAATGGATATAGAGTTGATTTTATTGCCATGGTCAGTTTCACACATTTGATACAACTCATATTTAAAAAAACAAGAGAAAGACAATATTGCATGACCAAGAAGATTACAATGAAAGACGGTACGAGTGGATGCCCATCACAACTCAATAAATTCTAGGTGCAATGCACATTTGTGGTGCTTGAAGCACAAAATGCTTGTTTGTGCGTGATCCTTGCTTATGCAAGAATACATGAAGTTCATTTGTGCAATATGCTCAAAACGTGTACATGCATGTGACACTAGCTTGCTCATGATACTACATTGCTCTTATATAATGTTGCTACAATTAGTCAATTAAAAGTACATGCATGAAAATAATGCTTGTCTTCAAACAAAGTTGATATGTTCCTTCAAGATATTGCAATGATGACCCAAGTGAGTTCAAAAGGAGCATCCAAGTAGCAAGACACGACATCTAAGCCTATCCACAAGCTTGAGTACAAAGAGAAAAAAAGTAAAGTATCGCATACACTATGAGCTATGACAAGCATAGGTGCTAGATTTATACAAAGCAAGTGGGGCAAGGATATGTTACAAAGTCTTAAGGAACACTAGTATATGATTCATTATATATGTTGATTCATACTTCGAATGAAACCATCAATCATTATCCCTATCATCGAAGTGAAGGTCTTCGGGTGCCATTTTCCAAAACACGGCACGTGTCCCCAACAACTTGTCTCCTACCATCTAATTTTCTGATAAAGACAATGATGCATACCAGACAGTTGTCTACTTGGAGTATTTCTTATGATATCGTTCATCTACATGATGGTGAAGAAGGCAAGCTTGATAATAGAATAATGAAAGAAAAAAAAAAAGAGAGCTAAAAGAGTTGTTGGTATAATGAAAATAACAGATCAAGTTGTTTACGCAAAACTTTAATTTAGACTACAAGAGATGCTAGTTGTGAACTCAAATCAATAGCATGAGACATATACAACAAGTGTATCGGTTAATAGAGTATCGCATTCATTCACCAAATGACTGGGTGCATAAGATGAGAAAGAGTCCCCTCTTATAGTGGTGCAGTTCCAAGATCATCACATGAGCAAGCAAGACATGGACAACTGAGGAGAGCCTCTCTCATAGCGGTGCGGTGCCAAGGTCATCATGCGAGGAATGGAACATAGACACAATGTGTGGCTCTAAGACTATCACATGAAACTTAGGACGCGGATGGCTGAGAGTGTCATCATACAGTGTGTGGTCTCAAGATTGTCATTTATGCTCTCAAAACGCAAACGACAAAGAGCTTTGTCTTAAAAATCATGAGGCACCAGAGTCATTAGATGAATGAATGGAACACATGATGGACATGAATATTGAAGTTGAGTATTCTTTTTGAATGTGTTCAAGAATCATTAATGGTTGATGACACAAATATAACCTTAAGTAGACAGTCTATAAAGTGAAAAATCATACTTGTAAAAATGAAGTCAAGAGGACACGTGATGAAGATTCAACACTTCAATCTAGAGCCTTGCATCGCAAGAAAATGAGATGAGTTAGTTTTATAAATAAGGAAGGTTTCACTCATGTTGACAATATATAATAAAAAGTACACACATTTTTTTGACAAGTACTAAGCCCACTTATGATGGCTCTACAAGATAAGGCATTAAATGGACAGAAAGACATGAAGCACATATACAATTTCCTGATGCAATGGCTAAATGCCTAGAAATAGTCTTTCATGTTATTTTGGTATGCATAAGCCAAATTCAACACAGTGGAATTCGTTCTTCAAGTGCTTATAAAGATCAAAGGGGTAATCATGCTTCAAGAGTGTCTCAAAGAAATGAATTCGGGAAATTCTTGCGAAATATTTTTAGTCGTGATGAAGAGGGAAACCTGAAAATGTACTTTGATGTCACAATTGAGGTAGTTACAACACAATATGTGAAAATATGTGGTGTGATTAGACCTTGTGTTTCCATGCATAAAACAAATAGCTTAGTGAGCGAAAATATCATTGATGATAGTGGTACATATATATATGGACGGTGGGTAATATTACAAGTAAAATGTGCACTTCTTTCTTCTTCCAAATAGGTGATGAGCAGAAAGTTCAACCTGGATCTACATTCTTTGCTCCACTTACAGACTCGCCTCCCATCAAAAGCATATGAGTCATCTGCATCTTGCCTATACCTTTCTGATCAGTAAAAGGGCATGAAAGTGTTACCTCATCCAGCTTACCATTTTGCACATAACCGACCACTAATGCAGTCCACCAACAAAAACACTCATGATCAAACACTATCTAACAAATATGATCTACTGTTATTGTATTTTACCCAAGCAACATACCAAATACAGGAATGTTGAGTGATTACAACAACAACAACAACAATTAGACCATCACTGCAGTGGCTATCTGATCTCAACGTAGTAGAACCAAGCGCCTCTTGAATCCAACACCCAACATCAGCTCCAACACACCTAGCAAAACACGGCACTTCATTAACAGCAACATAGCAATCATAATGCAACAATAGCAGTTGTGGAAAAAGCGAAGCCGAAAATTGATAGCAAAAATAAGATCGTTAGGATAACTTAAGAAAAGAGGTGCAACATGTGCATGGGAACAAGGAAAGAAGCAAATGCAATGGACTCGATAGACTATGAAGCAACGAGAAAATCCAACATTACTGAGATATCCGTAGTCATTAAAGCACGAGGAATGAACAATATGCTAGCCGAACATATAAAGGCATTTTTTTTAGATCGATTAGTCATGGATCATGGAAGCATTGACCTTGAGAGGTTAAGAGATGTCCCTCTTGACCAATCAAAGTATTACCTTCTTAGCATAAGAGGATTAGGACTGCTGTTGCTCTGAGGAGTACTCAGTATATCTTCTTCTGATGTCTTTGTAGCTGAAGCAGTTCTATCAACTAGCTGGTTTTCTCTACTAATATAAGGTAATAAATCAGGATTCCATTCCACAACATGAGATCCTGACTCTTCATCAAGAAGAGAAGATAACAAACTATTCTCCTACAAAATATCTTCAACAAAGGCCTTTTTCACCAGGTACTCCCTCTCCTCCTTCTACCGATCTCTCAAGCGAGAAGTACGTGCACCACATAGTGAGGACCTCGGCACCTTCGCAACAAAGACATGGTTAAGAGGTACAATAGTTGCTGATGAGAAAGCACAGGAAGATAATTCATAGCAGCTCTGCATATGGCAGCTTCTTTTGTGAATCTAAGCCATTGAGATGTTGCAAAATTAGCAGCTTCTCCACAATTAAAACCATTGTTGAATCCAACATGGGATGCCTTTGGAAAAGTTATAACGAACCCCCCTCAGGATACTGTACTAGCCTGCAATAAGGAATGCCAGAGGTAACAACTATCTCAGGTGATAAAAGAGTTATCTTCTCCCCCAAAAGTGTCAGTGCAGTTAACAAAAAGAAATTTGACCTAATTGATCAATACTTCCTCCATATGCCTCTGAGCGAATAACTAAGGCTACTAAGGTTTGTGAGGCTAATGTGCACAGTTGGAAGCAAAGAGTTTGTGGAGGTGATAGAATTCCTGAGGAGAATAAGCCATTCTAATTTAGTCCCTCTTCTCGGTTTTTACTCTGGTCCGTGAGGTGAAAAGCTTTTGGTTTATGCTTTATATATGAGGGGTAATCTAGCAGATTTCATTAGAGATGGAAGTGGTGAGTCGTGCAACTGTGGCAACATCCATGAAATCACCACTGGCATAGCAAAAGGATTGGATCATCTACACAAGATTAATGAAGCCAATGATCCACGGGAATCTTATATCTAAGAACATCCTTTAGATAGCAATCTCCAGCCATGTATCTCAGATATCGGGTTACATTTGCTCTTGAATGCAACAACTTGCCAAGAAATGCTTGAAATGTCATATGCTCAGGGGTATAAAGCTACTAAGCTCATCAAAATGAAGGAAGCAAACATTGATACAGATATAGACAGCCTTGGAGTCATCATTCTAGAACTGATTATAGGGAAAGAATCGATAAACAAGAAGGTGACCCCTGACGAAGAGTATTATCTACTAAATTATCTGAGAAGTGTAGTCCTTGGTCATATGATATCGGATATATACTAACCTGACATTTTATTGAGCAATGCCAACAATGAGGACAGTGAGGTCATAGAAGAGCGTGTTCTCAAGTTATTCCAACTTGCAATGGCATGTTGCTTCCCTTCTTCTTCCCTAAGATCATATACATAAAACAAGTCATTAGGAAACGAGAAGAAATTGGAAAATAAGGAAATGTTCAAGTTCTTTTGGTAGAACTCAACCTGATTAAATGTAAATTGGTCGGGGATGTGGATGAGGTCATGGAAGTTGGTACCAAATTCTACAATTAAGACCCTTCAGTTGGAAAGTCATTGTTCATTGGTATTCTTTTAACAAGCAAAAGGTTTGAAGTTTTAACTATACAATAAACATGAGTAAACAAACAAGAAATGAAAGGAAGACTAAGACTACATCACTTGGAATTTGATTAGCAAAAGACCTAGAGGACAAGGATAAGGGGGCAAAAAAAATTTAAAAAAAATTATGGAGCATGTTAGACATCTGACAATGATTGGAAGAAGCTGCTAACATGGATCATAAAGCTAATAAGAAGCAAAAAGGAGGTGTAGCAAATAAAAAGATAAAGGTGCAATCATCAAGGAGAAAGCCAGACAATGCTACACAGAATGTGCAAGCAGTGGATAGGAAATCCAACATTTCAAAAGAGGGAAAGGAACTTGATGGCGGAAAATTAACTAAAAAAAGTCACACATCCAGTAACAAGACAACATGAACAGCTTTACCATTAATCTCTACTACTCATTATCACCGGGACTGTTAACATTCTATGACGGAGAAGAAGGAACCCCCAACCGGCTAGAAACCCAACATCTCAATGAACAAAGCTCTTCAATGGCTGACTCAGGCTAGTTGGAGCTTGAAGGCAACCAATCTACGAGTATAATCGCCACAAAACGAGCTATGAACACAAAGAAATGTGGAGCTTCGGAGGTGAGATTTCTTAATTCTTTTTCAATGGCTGTTTTGTACAAAGAGAGACAAAGAAAACTGGTTGTTGATATGTCTCATGGAGATATATACTAAAAAAAAAAGGAGAAAGAAGAGGAGAAATATGTTAGATGAAGAAGGAAGGCTCGGTGCAAATGAGATAAGGATTGGTTTAAGAGAAATAAAAAAAAAAAAAAAAGAAGTGTCCTATGTGTTGCTACAAAGAACATGGCCTGTGCGTGTTGATATGGGATGAGAATTCAGGAAAAAGAGAAGAGAAATGGAAAATGTGTGTCTTATGTGTACCCAAATAGGACAAGAAGGCCAGAGAGAGAGAGAGAGAAACACAAAGAAAGAAGAAACACACAAAAAAAAATTGAAGTTGCAAATACGTTAAAAGCTAAAAATATATTGAAAGGAATGAGCTGTTACTGTACCAAAGCCCAATAAAATTTCGATACATGTCTATAGTGTGAAATTGTACCATGACCTTTGTGTTGATACATGTATGGAAATATGTAATATGAGGATTTAAAAAAAAAAGAAAAAAAAATGGATGAGCTCTGTTGGCAAAGGCGCTAGGATAAGGCATTAAGGACTCGAGTTTGATCGATGAGGGAGGCATACATCACCTCTTTATTTGAGGCTCATGGCCTGATACGCACGTGAAACACGATTAAGAGCACCGCTGTAGTGCTTTGTTCCCTTATCCTCTCTAGCAAGGTTTACTGTGTCATCCTTATTGTGCTTAGTGCATAACCAGGATCCTTTGAAATCGCTAGAGAGATGAAGAGAGTCGGTACATATATTTGAGTGGATTTTATGAATTGAGAAAAAAAAGGGATATCGCTAGTGCCTTTGGACAAGTACCTAAGATTAGTTGATTTTAATCATCAGTAAAAATAAATAAATAAATATACAAAGAAGCATGCTTTGACATGTCTTGTGGAGAAGTCACGGTTTTGTATGCCTGTATCTTAAAGAAGTGTTTTGCATAATATATATATAGATATATGTACTCTAAAAATTTTAAAATTAACTTTTAAGAACTCTGCAATGGTAGTAAGCCTGCTAATTAAGTGGAGTAGAGTATTTGGATAAATAAGCATATAAGAAACATTTTCTAGCAACGTCAACTCAAATTCAGTGTAGAGGAGAAGAATATATGAGGACCTTTTCTTGTCATTGCCCCAGCCTCGGTGTTGAACAAATAGGCTGATGAAATTCGTCGATTTTGCCCTAATATGAAAACACTACCTTATTGGGTTGGGCTTTAAGGACGAATGGTTTCTAAGAAGAATATCAACCTAAAGCGCATGTATCGTAAGGATGCTAGATTTCATATATTGATCACTAGCTATCAACCGTTAGTCTCTGATGAAAAGTATTTTCGGCGTGTGAAGTGGCAATATATGGTATTGGATGAGGCACAAGCAATAAAAAGCTCCGGCAGTATAAGGTGGTAGACACTTCTAAACTTTAATTGTAGAAATCAATTGCTTTTGACTGGGACTCCAATCCAAAATGACATGGTAGAGAAGTTATTCAAGCAAAGTAATGTAGCTGACATAGTGATGCATTCGACTATGAAATCTGGATATGTGCTCAATGGGATGAATTGTGGTGCTATAAAATTTTTTTAGGTAGTTACTTGTTAAGAAAATAACTCTGAATTCAGTAACCCTAGCTAGTATTTTTTCCAGCTTTTGCTGGCTTGACGTCTCTCAAATTAGGAAGGGAATTGCATGGTTTCATTATTAGAAATAGGGTCCAATGGACCTGTTACCTTAGGAGTGCTGCAACAGACATGTATGCAAAGTGTGGTAGATTAGATCTTGCTCATAAAACTTTTCAAAGAATGCTTGAAAAGGATGCCATTTGTTGGAACACCATGATCACAAGTTGTGCCATGACTGGAAGACCAGAAGAAGCCATCAATCTCTTCAGGGAAATGGGGATGGCAGGAAAAGAATATGATTATGTCGGTATATCATATGTTCTTTCAACCTGTGCAAGCTTACCTGCAATCTGTCATGGGAAGGAGGTCCATGGTTATATGGTAAGATCTTTCTCTTGTTACGATGTTTATAGAGAAAGTGTGCTGATAGACATGTATGCAAAATGTGGAAATCTTGACACTGCTAGGCATGTATTTGACATTGTAGAGCAGAAAAATGAAGTTTCTTAAAATACTTTAATTGTAGCTTATGGTTCCTATGGTCTTCTTAACGGGACTATCAATTTGTTTAATGAAATGATAGATGCTTCCCTCCAGCCTAATCATGTGACGTTTCTATTTATAATATCCACCTGTGCCCATTCTGGTCAAGTTGATGATGGAACTCGTTACTTCCATATTATGACCAAAGAGTTGCTGCAGATAGGTGCCCAGTCATCCTGGTCATGGCTTGGCTTGGTGTTTTTGTTTGACACCATTCACAAATATGAAGGCGCTTGAAAATATTATTATGAGGATAGGGTCTGGGCCAAGCAACTTTTCCAGAAAGAAAGCAAGAGTTGAGTACTGGTCTGGGGATAAACTCGATTTTCTTTGGATTGGTGTTCGTAGACATGGACGTGGAAACTGGGAATCCATGCTTAGAGACCCCAGGATTTTCCTTGTTTCAACAATTCATGGGAATGTCTGTAGCCCATTGGAATGAACCTGACCTTAACTCACTGGCCCTAAGTTTGAATGTGACAAATCCTTCGTCCTCAAGTATGCAGCAAAACTTGCAGCAGAGAATGAGTACTAGGTTGTACCCTTCTCCAAAAGTGCTTCAATTGGTTTGCATCTAGTGTTGCTTTAGGCAATTCAATGCCATTGTTTCCCAGCATTAAAAGACCAAAGTCCCAAAAAAGAAAGCTATTACTTCTATTATTAGTGGCTTATCAAAAGAGTCTATTGTATTTGTTGAAGACCTACTATCTCTTATTGCTACCCTGGTTTCATCATCAACCAAAGAAGTTAAAGTAGAAAAGGACCTTCTCTCAATCATACAAATGTTTTTGTCTTAAAATCGACACAACTGTTAATATGAGACACTTTGTGTAGACAAGATGATGTTGCAAGGGCATGTGATAAGTGTCCAAAGACCTGAATTGTTGGTGCTATATTGGGCATATTTTATATGCTATTTGTTTAAATATTGAGGAAAAGGATCTTTATTGAGTTAATCTTTTGTTTCAGGGACAATCATCAAACAATCGACCTTTTCAAGGGATTATCAAGGAAAGAAGCCAAGTTTGGAGATTTTTGGAGCTTTTGCGGAGTTGCTACCCATACACTAGTGACATTCACACCATTAGTGTACTTTTGGAGGAGCGTTTTTTTGAAGAAATTTTGAAGATTTAGCCAAGAATCAAGGGTACACGACCTCTCATACACTAGTTGTGTACATTAGGTCGTGTACATGTGCCAACAAGGGAAAAAAACGCTACTTTAATGAGTACACGACCCCATGTACAGGGTCGTGTAGGGGTCGTGTAGGCATTAATGTTTATATACATGCCTTCTTGCGAAAAATTCATTCAATATAGAAACTTTATCCCAGAACCCTAGGGACGCCTTTGGAGAGCTCTTGAAGGGGAAAATCGTGCTTCCACTTGAAGATTCTCAACTACACATCTACAAGGGTTTTATCTTGATGATTTCTCCTTTTTCTTCTTCCATTATGCTTATTATTTGTGTTGTTATCTTTTCTATGGAAGAGTAGTTGTGTAACCCTAGGTTTTGAGAAACCCTAGCCTTCATGTAAAGACTTGTTAATCACTTGAATGTAAATTGATTTTGGATTTGCTTCATGATATATAATGTTGTTTGTGATAATTTTAGGTCAAAGTTGTTACAAACTCGATTCTTGTTAATATGAAAGAAGATTTCGGTTAATGAGTATGATCTCTCATGAGCAAAGGGGTTAAGTAATCCACCTAGAAATAGGGTTTTTCTAACTTTCTATCGATTAGGGTTCATGAGCTTTAAGCGATTCTAAATTGACCTTTGTGACGGAAGAAATTCCCACTTTTGCAATTTAGGGTTAGGGTTTAATTAACTTGAAGAGAGTAATTAATCTATTTAAGTAACCCGATAGTTCAAAATCAAAGTTCATTCAAGTGAATCCACTTTTAGAGATGAAGGAGGCTAGGGTTGATCAAAACCAAGGGTTTTGTTGTGAATCGTTTATCTTCATTTAATTGTGCATATCTTGAGTTAGGGTTCTTGGGTTTATCTTAGATTAGAATTAGTGATTAGTTTAGTATAAAATTCACTCTTGATTGGCTAGATAATAGTTAAAGGGTAATTACTAGTAGCTGCACATTGATCCCTAGGACGATATCCGAGTTAAATTCTATACTACACGATAGGTGCACTGCCTTGTGGATCTAGAATTTACAAGATTATAAATTTTAAAACTTAAAGATTCGACACATCAGAGTTTTTGGCGCCGTTGCCGGGAATCAAGCAATATTAGGAAAGCCTAGCTATTACTTTAGTCTTTTCTTTTCTTTTGTTTCTTCTTTTTCTTTTCCTTCTTTCTTTCTTCTTTTTTTTCTCTCTTTCTTTGTTTATTTTTCTCTCTTTTTCTCAGGAATTAATTGTGGAATCCTAATCTTGTGTGTCTCTTTTGCAGTATATGACCAGGAGTTCTTCCTCATCTACAACTCCATTAGATCTGAGATCGAGAGGACACTCACAAGATCAGAAGGAATACAAGTGCCAACACTTCTGGACAAGCAGATATTGAGGGAAGAACACTGGATTTGAGGAGAGAAGAATAGTTGGGTTTGGAAGACTTAGACGAGAACAGCATTAATCCAGATCTAACAAGAGGAACAGAAGGAGAACATCAACAAGAAATCAACATGGCGGACCCTAATGCGCTAAGAACAAATATGGATTATGCAAGACCTTCTCTTCAAGGCACTGCTCCAACAATTGTGAAACCCCCAATTGGGGCAAACAATTTTGAGATCAAGGGGACCATGCTTCAACTTCTACAACAATATTGTCAGTTTGATGGACTACCCGATGAAGATCCCCACTCTCACATCCAAACATTTTTGGAGATATGTGAGACCTGCAAGATGAATGGAGTGGATGATGATGCCATTCGTACTAGACTATTCCCTTTTTCTTTGAGAGGGAAAGCAAAAATTGGCTTACATCATTGGGACCAGGAGCACTTACCACATGGGAGGAAACAGTGAAGCAGTTTTTGGACAACTATTTTCCACCTTGCAAAACTGCTAAGCTCCGGAATGATATCTCATCCTTTGGCCAAAATGATTCCGAGACTCTATTTGATGCTTGGCAACGATGGAAAGAGCTTCTTAGAAAATGTCCTCATCACCAAATTCCACCATGGTTGCAAGTTCAAACATTTTATAATGGGTTGAATCAAATCACTCGCCAGCTTATTGATGCATCTGCCGGTGGTACTCTGAATTCAAAGACCCCAGAAGAATCCCTCAAATTGTTTGAGGAAATGGCTAGAAACAATTATCAATGGGGAAACAACCGGGGAAGCAAAGAGCTACTGGGGTGTATGAGGTAGATTTGCTTACCTCTTTGGTCGCTAAGATGGATGCCCTTGGTACTCAAGTTATGAGCATCAAGAATCAACAACAATCACACAATCACAGTTTTACCATGAAGGGATGTTTGATGGTGGTTATCATCCAGAGCAACTTGAGCAAGTGGACTACTTGGGGAATCAAAACAGGCAGCAAAATAACCCGTTCAGTAGTACCTACAACCCAGGATGGAGGAATCACCCTAATTTCTCCTGGAGTAACCAAAATGCTCAAAGGCCAAATTTTCCACCAGGGTTTCAAAGGCCACAGATGCTTCCATACCAGCAGTTGCCATCATCATCATCAAATCCACAACCCCAGCCTGAGAAGAAATCCAACTTGGAGGAAGTACTTAACCAATTCATACAAAGCTCAGATGCAAGGCACAGGAATCAAGAAGCCTCAATTCACAACTTGGAAAAACAAATTGGCCAGCTAGCCAAGATGTTTTCAGAAAGGCAAGTAGGCTCTCTCCCGAGCAATACTGAGAACAATCCTAAGGAGCAAGCTAAGGCTATTAGCTTGAAGCGGCAAAGAGTTGCCAAGTAAAAGTGGAGAGACACCTACAGTACCTGAGAAGGCATGTGAGGAAGGTCAAAGTGCTGAGAAGGAGGTCTCCTCACCAATGGAGAAACAACCCCCTTGTAAAGAATACACACCAAGGATACCATATCCTACCCGGTTGAACCAAAGCAAGGACAAGGAGCAGTTTGGGAAATTCTTAGATCTGTTCAAGCAACTCCACATCAACATTCCATTTGTGGAAGCCCTCTCCCAAATGCCCAAATATGCTAAGTTCCTCAAGGAACTCCTTTCAAACAAGCGGAAGTTAGAAGATGTCAACTGTGGAGATAGGAGCAAATTGCTCCTCAATCATTCAGAAAAGCTGCCTCCTAAACTGAAGGATCCCGGAAGCTTCATCATACCATGTAGGGTAGAGCTATGTGTGGAGAAAGCTCTAGCAGACTTGGGGGCGAGCATTAACTTGATGCCCTACTCATTTTTCAAAAATTGGGTTGGCGGACCCCACACCAACTCGCATGAGTCTTCAACTAGCGGACCGTTCGGTGAAAATCCCTAGAGGAGTCATTGAGGATGTGCTAGTAAAGGTTGGCAATTTTATTTACCCCGTGGACTTTGTTGTGCTTGATATTGATGACGAGGGAGATGTTCCATTAATTTTGGGTCGGCCTTTCTTAGCAACCGCGAGAGCTGTTATTGATGTGGAGGAGGGGAAGCTAACTCTCAGGTAGGAGATGAGGAGCTTGTGGTTACTGTGGCTGCAGCATTGAAGAAGCCTATGAGATCGGATGATTCGTGCTATTATATTGATATTATTGATTCTTCAGTGGCTGAACATGCAGAAGAGATACTTTCACGGGACAAGGTAGAATTGAGCTTGGTTTCCGACAAGGGGAAGGAATTAATAGATCTTGAAGTGGAGGAGATTGTGAGGGAGTTATATATTGCTGAAGAATTCTTGCCCATAAAGGGGTTTGAGGAACTTGAGCTTGATAGTGAGAGGCGGTTGAGATCATCGATCGAGGAACCACCTACACTCGAATTGAAACAACTTCCAGAACACCTTGAATATGCATTCTTGGAGGAAAATTCCAAACTTCCTGTGATCATTGCTTCGGCACTGTCAAGTGAGTATAAGCAGCAGTTATTGAAAGTTCTCAAAGCACATAAACGTGCTATCGCCTGGAAGATAGAGGACATAAAGGGTATCAATCCGTCTTTTTGCACGCATAAATTTTGTTGGAAGAAGGATTTAAGTCAGTCATTCAACCTCAAAGACGACTAAATCCTAATATGAAGGAAGTAGTGAAGAAAGAAGTCATCAAACTTCTGGATGCCGGCTTGATATACCCGATTTCTGATAGTACTTGGGTGAGCCCAACCCAAGTAGTGCCTAAAAAGGGGGGATGACTGTGGTCCCTAATGAAAGAAATGAACTTGTTCCCATGAGGACAGTTACTGGTTGGCGTGTGTGCATTGATTATAGAAAATTGAATGAAGCCACCAGGAAGGATCATTTTCCCTTGCCCTTCATTGATCAGATGCTAGAAAGGCTTGCAGGGCACATGTATTACTGTTACCTGGATGGCATGTCGGGGTACTTTCAAATTCCTATTGCCCCAGAGGACCAAGAGAAGACTACATTTACATGTCCTTATGGCACTTACGCTTATAGACGAATGCCCTTCGGACTTTGTAATGCACCTGCCACATTTCAACGATGCATGTTGAGTGTTTTTGAAGATCTGGTTGAAGACATAATGGAAGTGTTCATGGATGATTTCTCAGTCTTTGGAGACTCGTTTGAACAGTGTTTAGCTAATTTGGAGAAAGTCTTGATCCGATGTGAGGAAACCAATCTAGTGCTAAATTGGGAAAAGTGCCACTTTATGCACACAGAAAGGCATAGTACTTGGGCACAAAATTTCGCAGAGAGGGATTGAAGTGGATAGGCTAAAGTAGAGATCATTGCAAGATTGCCACCTCCAACATCTGTAAGAGCTATTCGCAGTTTTTTGGGACATGCGGGTTTCTATAGAAGGTTCATCAAGGACTTCTCCAAAATCGCCCGGCCTCTTACTAGGCTTTTGGAGAAGGATGTGGTGTTTGAGTTCGATCAAGATTGTTTAGAAGCCTTTAGATTGCTGAAGGAGAAATTGACTCAAGCTCCCATCATGATTGCTCCTAATTGGGATCTTCCATTTGAGCTCATGTGTGATGCGAGTGACTTCGCAGTTGGGGCGGTTCTTGGCCAGAGACATGATAAGCACTTTAGGCCCATTCACTACGCCAGTAGAACTTTGAACCGTGCACAAGAGAACTATACTACTACTGAAAAGGAGTTATTGGCGGTGGTCTTCGCCTTTGATAAGTTTCGACCCTACCTTGTATTGTCGAAGGTTATTGTGTATACTGATCATTCGGCCCTTAAATTTTTATTATCCAAGACTGATGCAAAACCAAGACTGATTCGATGGATATTGCTCCTACAAGAGTTCGATCTGGAAATTCATGATAAGAAGGATCGAAAACTTGGCGGCCGATCATTTATCAAGGCTAGAAGATCCACACCGAGGTGAATTGGGAGAGGATGACATAAATGACCGATTTCCTGAAGAAAGGTTGTATGCAGTTTATCAACTTTTGAGTTTGGCAATCACGGAGCCACCTTGGTTTGCTGATATAGCAAACTATCTTGTTGCACGGTTTTCCCTAGTGAATTGAATTATCATGCAAGAAAAAAGTTCTTCTCAGATCTCAAGCACTATTATTGGGAAGACCCATTTCTATTTCGGGTTTGTGCGGATCAGATAATTCGTCGTTGTGTGTCTCATGCTGAAGGGTGGAAAATTCTAGGGGATTGTCATTCGGGCCCTGTTGGTGGCCACTATAGTGCAAATCGTACTGCCCACAAGGTTTGGAGGCCGGTTTTTATTGGCCATCTATATTTAGAGATGCGCACCATCTAGTCTCTCTTTGTGATCGATGCCAAAGAGTGGGAACTACATCAAGAAGAGATGAAATGCCACAAAACTACATTCTAGGATGTGAAGTTTTCGACTTGTGGGGCATAGATTTTGTTGGTCCACTTCCACCATCCTACGGGAACAAGTATATACTTGTAGCAGTGGATTATGTCTCGAAATGGGTGGAAGCTCAGGCTTTACCCACCAACGACGCAAGAGTGTATGCAAGTTCTGAGGAAGTTATTTGCCCGGTTTGGAACCCCTAGAGCTATTATTAGTGATAGGGGGACACATTTTTGTAATGACCAAATGGATAGGATCTTGAAGAGATATGGGGTGACACATCGCATAGCAACTGCTTATCACCCACAACTAGTGGGCAAGTAGAAGTGACCAACAGAGAGCTCAAGAGGATTCTTGAGAAGACAGTGAGCCACCACAGGAAGGATTGGGCCGATAAGCTTGATGATGCCCTTTGGGCACATAGGACTGCATACAAAACACCACTCGGGACCACTCCCTATAGATTGGTGTACGGGAAAGCATGCCACTTGCCAGTTGAAGTCGAACATAGAGCCTATTGGGCAATCAAGCAAGTGAACTTCGATTTGGGTGCATCTGGGTCACAAAGGAAGTTTCAACTTAATGAGCTAACGAGTGGAGGCTATTAGCCTATGAGAATATGAGACTCTATAAGAGAAGACCAAGAGATTTCATGATGCACATATCCGTCACCCGAAGAAGTTCCAAGTAGGGGACCAAGTTCTCTTATTCAATGCCAGGTTGAAGCTTTTCCCTGGCAAGCTGAAGTCCAGGTGGTCGGGTCCCTATCTGGTCAAACAAATATTCCCACATGGAGCTGTGGAGTTAGAGCACCCGGAACACGGTACTTTCAAGGTGAATGGCCAAAGAGTGAAGCTTTACATGGGTAATAGCCCGGAATTTGAAGGCCGAGAGGAGTTTCGACTCCAACCACCAGCTAACTAACTTTGATTAGTTCCTTTGTAAATAGTTTTTCTTTTTCTTTTTTTTTCTTTTGTTCTCTTTTCCCTTGTTTTTTTTTGGATTTGCTATTCTGCAGTTTTTGGGGCAACTCCATGAAGAAATGGTGTTCTTGAGTTAAGTGTGGGGAAAAAGCTTCCCAATTATGAATCAAAGGACACAAACACTTTACAAGTGTTGCAGGTAAGTCATCCTCCTCAAGTACTTTCATGAAAATCACTTTTCGAAAGATTTTTCCGAGCACAAAAATTTTTCCCAGCATACACTACCCGTACATGACTCATGTATGTGTAATGGGGTAGTGTATCAATTTTTCTAACAATCTGTGGAGTCACAAGCTGTCCTACACGACTTGTGTATGGGTAGTGCATGTTGTGTAAAAAAGTTTAACAATCTGTGGAGTCACTAGCTGGAATACACGGGTCGTGTAGGGGTCATGTACAAAAATTCCAACAAGCTGTGGACTCACTAGTGGGACTACACGACTCGTGTAGGGGTCATGTATGTACATTTCGTGATCTATGGAGTCACGAGTCCCCCTACAAAGGTTGTGTGGGGTCGTGTACTCATTAAAAGCTCCTCCACTATATAAGCCACACACACGCACACCAGCTCATTCTCTCCTCTATCACGCCCGTAATCCCGCATTTTCTCTCTGTCACGAACACATCCCATCTCCCCCACGCACTTCATCTTCATCTCCTCCAAGTGCCAAATCGCCCCAAGAAAGGTATGATTTCCATTCCTTCTTTCTATTCCTTGCATGTTCTCCATTAAAATGAGCTAAGGCAAAGGTGTAGTTGGATTTTTTCTTTTACCTAGAAATGGGTTTTGGATGGTTGTTAGGGTTGATTCTTGTTGTATATAGTGTATTCACATGCTTGGTGTAGTGATTTAACTTGAAAGTTCCTTAGATCTTACATGCATTGGATAGATTTCAACTAATCTAGGGTTTATGTGAATTTTTCAAGTGTTGTATAAATTAGGGCTTTTGCAATTTTCATGAAATTAACTACTTCTTAAATGTGTTGGGCTGTTTATTTTATTAAAATCCATGACAAAATTCGTCAATTGCAAAATTAGGGTTCTTGTGCGAAAATTGGGGCTTTTGAAGGAATTGAAGGAATTTGTGAAAACTAATGCACAATAATGGGTAGAATGGTGATTGAGATGATCAAGATGAGTTTTTGTGCACAAGAATTGAATTTTTCAAAATTTGGGTTGTACACTACACCTACACTACTCGTGTACACTTACTAGTGTATGCACAGATTATGTGAAACATGTACCTATTCATGTCCATTGCACTCCAAAGCTTTGGTACTTGTATTCTATGAGTGTAGGGTCTGCTAGTGCTTTATTGTGTCAATTTTAGATCGAATTTACCCACTTTTTCTCAACCATTGTGTGATCTTTTGTTACAGGGATGGCAAAACCCAAACAACCAGTTAGAAGACCCGGTCTATCCCGACGCACATCAAAAGCTCAGTCTACCCAATCCTCACCTACACCGACGAAGAGACAAAAAGTATTATACCCACAACCACAACCAAGACCTGCTGCTCTACTTTCTGAAACCCCCTGGGCTAAGACAAAACTGAGGCGGTTTGAGCACAAATCCTTTGGAGCTCATAGGTACTTAGATTGGAGTATGCTGGCAGATTATGGGAAGCGGGAGGAGATTAAGGAGATGTTGTCCATTGGGCCGTAGGGGAAATTGTTTGCCATATACACTGCTGCCTATAGGGACATCACTATGGAGGTGTTAGCCACTTTAAAACTTACAGCAAAGCATGGGCAATCGATAGTGGATGATGTTCTGACTTTCCAAGCCTTTAAAGTGGTACATACAATTACTCTGGCTGACTTTTGTGTTTACATGGGCCTGTATACCAAGGAGGAAGTTGAGACAGCTGAATTTCGCGCACTTCCTATTGGACTACCAAAAGGTGTGGAACCTCAGGAAGTCTGGCAAGAGTTGTGTCAAAGCAATCTGAAATATGAGCCATCAAGATCAAAAGCCTCTTGTATTGTGGATGACAATCTGAAGATCATTCACCACATCCTCGCTCATACCATTGGAGCAAGGAAGAGTAGCAATGGTGTGGTGAATAATTTCGAACTGGGGCATCTATACAGCATTGCCAACAAGCATAAGATTAATGTTGGTGTTGAATTGGCCCACTTTATCATTCGTCAAGCTACTGATCCCCGCACTAAGGGAATCTTTTGTGGAGGCTACATCACCCAGTTGTTGCATGGAATGAAGATTTGGGAAGAACCCTCCAATGAAGCAATCAAGGTGGAGGTAAAGCAAGTTCTGGACGGCTCTTTTAGACACTGGGGACTTTGTAGGGTCAGGGAGAGGCTAGTTCCTTCCAAGCAGTATTCTACACCACCTAGAGCTCCTTTGAGCTCTCCAGCTTCAGGATTATCCACTCCTCAGGTGTTGATCTTGGATAAGGAATGGAAATCCTTAAGGAAGGAATTTTGAAAAGAAAAGCAAAAGAATAGGGAGGAGCGGAAGAAAAATAAGAAGTTTAGAGCGGCAGTTTGGAGTTTTCTCCAAACAATGGCTGGCTGCCTCTCAAAACCCCCTGAGAACCTTCCAAGCTACGAGTCCTCGCCCGGTGGGACCACTTTTGAAGAGAGTGAACCGCCCCCAGTGGTTGATCGAAAAGGCAAAGCTTCATTAGTTCTATCGTCTAGCTCAGACAAGGAAGTGACTGATTCAGGTTCTGAAGAGGAAATCGAAGTAGAAACTGAAGCTGGTGATGATGATGAGGAGGAGGCAACAACTGAGGCGGATGATGATGATGAGGAGGCCACATCCGATGCTGAAGATGAAGATAAATGATTTACCTCTCTTGTTGTTGCTCATGTTGTCTATATTTCTGTTTTATGTTTTAAGACTTTGTGGCTGGTTTGTAGTCTCTTTTTGGGAGCCCCCCCTTGTGGGAAGACTCTTGTTGCTTTTTGTTATGTTCTTGATGGATGTTTAGAGTAGGGCAACCTGTATAGTTGTTGTTTGTTCGTTTGCTTCTTTTAGGTCTTTGTTCGCAAGCTCCTGGTGCAGCAACTTTTGTCCTTGAATCTAATGTTGTATTGGGGAAGTTCTCAATTCCTTTTCTTCTTCTTATTTCTTTACCTCTTTTCCTCTTTATTTTGATTGTTTTAATAGACATTGAGGACATTGTCTGAATTAAGTGTGGGGAAGGGGTAATTCTGAAGGGAATATTCGGGTCTTGAATGATACTGGTCTCTATGCACTTAGTTGAACATATCATTTGGTGTATCAGTGTGTGCTAAATTTGAACTTATTCAAAAGTCCCCTACTTTCATGTTTGCTTTTGTGCTTTAAAAGTTTGGTTTTAGTTGATAAATCTTGAAAATAAGCTCTAAAAAAAATTTAATTAGCATTCAAATCAAGAAAAGAAAAAGCGACTTACATAATGCCTTACTCACTTATCTTGTGGCTAGCATACTTAGTCAAAATTATAAGATGAAATCTAGGTGGGGTAATTTTACTTGCTATTTAACAATGGAATTTAGAGTTTAGAAGTGGTTGAAGTCCTTAGTTGAAAGTTAAACTATTATGTTTTTAAGCTTGTTGATTTGTATATTTTCTTTTCAAAAAATTTGAGAGCCCCCTTAATATTTTGTGAAAGAGCATATGATGTTTATTACTTGGTGATCCTTTATTAATAATTTTTTTGAAAAAAAAAAGAGAACATAATCTTTACTCCAATGACTCAAGCAATTGAGTTATGAGTATTCTGAACTTGAATGTTAGAGTGAGGGAGAGTTCGATGGGGTCCCTTTAAAACCTGGTTACTTGGGTGATGAGCCCGGGATATGCCGACTCAATGAACTCACTATAACAAGAAAGGAGGAAATGCAAAAGTTCATTATATGAGCTTTGAACAAATAATAAGAGCTGAAAAGATACGGGCTACACCCCATCCAAAGGAAATCCCTTTGAAGGCTATTAAAAAAAAAAAAAAGAGAGAAATTCAAAGAGATTTAAAATGAAGGAGAAAATCCAAGGGAAAAACGGATGCAATTACTTTCACTTTATATTATTGTGCTTAGAGAAGTGGGTGAAAAGTTTATATACTTGTTAACAGGTGGTGAAGTATAACTGGGTCTCTTTTGCTATTGTTTAACTTTGTAATTACTTTGTAACTCTGGAATCTACTTTTAAATGGTGAGGGTAAAGTTTAACTTACCTGGATTAGCCTTAAAATTTTGATTCTAGTATGCTAATTACATTTATGTGATGGCTTAGAGTGGTAGGTATGAAGTGAGTCGCTAGTATCTCAAGGAATTAATGAATGCTATGTGGATCTTAATTTTGTGAAAAGAAACTTTTTGAGTATATTTGATGATAGATTCTTTTTGTCCTAAGTTGTTTGCTTGAGGACAAGCAAATGTTTAAGTATGGGGAAGTTTGATAAGTGTCCAAAGACCCGAATTGTTGGTGCTATATTAGGCATATTTTATATGCTATTTGTTTAAATATTGAGGAAAAGGATCTTTATTGAGTTAATCTTTTGTTTCAGGGACAATCATCAAACAATCGACCTTTTCAAGGGATTATTAAGGAAAGAAGCCAAGTTTGGAGATTTTTGGAGCTTTTGCGGAGTTGCTACCCATACACTAGTGACATTCACACCATTAGTGTACTTTTGGAGGAGCGTTTTTTTTGAAGAAATTTTGAAGATTTAGCCAAGAATCAAGGGTACACGACCTCTCATACATTAGTTGTGTACATTAGGTCGTGTACATGTGCCAACAAGGGAAAAAAACGCTACTTTAATGAGTACACGACCCCAATGTACAGGGGTCGTGTAGGGGTCGTGTAGGCATTAATGTATATATATACATGCCTTCTTGCGAAAAAATTCATTCATTCAATATAGAAACTTTATCCCAGAACCCTAGGGACGCCTTTGGAGAGCTCTTGAAGGGGGAAAATCGTGCTTCCACTTGAAGATTCTCAACTACACATCTATAAGGGTTTTATCTTGATGATTTCTCCTTTTTCTTCTTCCATTATGCTTATTATTTGTGTTGTTATCTTTTCTATGGAAGAGTAGTTGTGTAACCCTAGGTTTTGAGAAACCCTAGCCTTCATGTAAAGACTTGTTAATCACTTGAATGTAAATTGATTTTGGATTTGCTTCATGATATATAATGTTGTTTGTGATAATTTTAGGTCAAAGTTGTTATAAACTCGATTCTTGTTAATATGAAAGAAGATTTCGGTTAATGAGTATGATCTCTCATGAGCAAAGGGGTTAAGTAATCCACCTAGAAATAGGGTTTTTCTAACTTTCTATCGATTAGGGTTCATGAGCTTTAAGCGATTCTAAATTGACCTTTGTGACGGAAGAAATTCCCACTTTTGCAATTTAGGGTTAGGGTTTAATTAACTTGAAGAGAGTAATTAATCTATTTAAGTAACCCAATAGTTCAAAATCAAAGTTCATTCAAGTGAATCCACTTTCAGAGATGAAGGAGGCTAGGGTTGATCAAAACCAAGGGTTTTGTTGTGAATCGTTTATCTTCATTTAATTGTGCATATCTTGAGTTAGGGTTCTTGGGTTTATTTTAGATTAGAATTAGTGATTAGTTTCGTATAAAATTCACTCTTGATTTGGCTAGATAATAGTTAAAGGGTAATTACTAGTAGCTGCATATTGATCCCTAGGATGATATCCGAGTTAAATTCTACACCATACGATAGGTGCACTGCCTTGTGTGGATCTAGAATTTACAAGATTATAAATTTTAAAACTTAAAGATTCGACACATCAGATGCTCTAAGAAAACTTAATTGTTTGGGAAATACCGTACTGGACTTTTACATTACAAGTTGTTAAAGAATCAACGGACCAAGTAGTAGTGCAGCTAAGTTATAGCACATATGCGCTAGACGTGACTGTTAATCATTCGAAAGGGTTTGATTAATGCCCAAACCCCTCCGATATAACCCAAAGGACTTTAGTCATGGGGCAAAATGTAGATGTACTGATCTCATTATAAAGGCCTCGAGCCTAGTTTTTATTTGGGTTTGACTCTATGAGCTAATGTGATAGGGCTTAGAGAGTTAGACCCGACTTATTGGGATGATCATGGGAGAATTGGCATAGAAGGCTTTGAGTAGGGCCCATTGGAATTGGCCTGCCTAATTCCAACCTTTCTCAAATTGGCTCACACACATTGCAAATGAAGGCCTTATTAGGCCTAGGTCCACAAGGGAGCCCATATCCATATCCACTTTGAGAAAGACTCATCTTAGCCGTTGGTTGTTTGTCTCATCTAACGGATGACATCGACAGCTAAATTCTCTATAAATACCTTGAGTCCTTACCTCATTGGGATAAGTGAAATCTTTGACAAACACCGTCGTGCTATCGGATTTCCATTTTTGTGAATCGATTACTTGACTCACTCAAGAACACGCACGATATTCGTGGTACTTAGTGAGGTTGATTCTTTTTAGCTTCCTCACCTGCCACATGTGTGTTATAGCCTATTGAGACTGCCTACTCCTCCTCCCTACATGATTCTCTTTTGACCATCCTTATACGTGTTGTTTCCCTGGATAGTGTGTAGTGCGATTATCACGCGGCATGCACGTGATCTTTGCATCCAGAATCATATCCCACACACCTTACAAGTTCATATTTTACTATTTTGCTAATTTTATTACAAACCCTACTTATATTTAGTTTTAGTTCATCATATACATGCATAAACAATAATCATAACAGGAAAAACAACTTATTTGACTTGTTTAGTAAGCAAAAGCCACTTGATACTCTTTACTACTATTCTTTTCCTGTTATTGTAGCTACCTTAAGCTTATTTTTCACTTTCTATCTTCTTTTCTAACTTCAATTTCTTCTATGATTTCCTTGAAATTGAGATTTAGAGTTAAAATTTGAGAAAGCAAGGAGAAAACAAGAAAAGAAGAGAACAAAAGGGAACCAAAAAAGAAAAGGAAAGAAAGGGATAATGATTAAATATATCTTTGAATTGGAGTTTTAGGTTTTGAAAATAACTAGAAAGTAATTTGAGAATCTATATAGAAATTAATATTTTGTACTAGAAATCTAGTTTATGAATTCAATTTATAAGAAATTGATATTTAATTTAGGTTTAGGCTTAGGAACTGATATTTTTAAATAAGTAGTTGAATTCAAAATTTATGAGGATTAAGAAAATAGGACTTTGACTAAATTTTAGGGGTTTAGGAATCTACTAAATATTTAAATAACATATTTAGGTGTTTAGGGATTTGAATTTGAAAGGAAATGAAGTTTTGATTGGAAATTAGAAGAGATGATGATGCAATTTGATTTCTTAAGATAGACAAATTGAAAGGGTTTTGAAATCTGAAATTTCAATTAATTCTCTTACTAATTTGATTGCATTAATCTATGTAAATTAAATTCTAGATTAAATTACAATTTCAAGTTCAAAATTAACTATTTATTATACTAGTCAATTATGACAAATCTAACTTAGATAAGTCAAATTTTGGGACATTTTCACCTTTGGTGGGTAAATTCATTTGAAATATTAACATTTCAAGTGGTTAAAAAGAAGAATCAACGTTTTACAAACTAAGTCAAATAATATTAAGGAAAATTTAAGAAATTGGTTGAAAATTAAGATACCTTAAATTGACTTCATCAACATTGATACCTCGTTTGATTTATTTTGAGAAAAATTAATTCTTTTTTTTTAACCATTCAAAACGTTAATATCTTAAATGAATTATCTTTGGATATTGATACATTCTAGTGTAATCTTTCTTAGCATAGTTAATTTCACCTAGTGCTATCCATAACATTATACTATATCGTGGTTGCAATTTATGTTTTGCATATTTTAAAACGATACTGTTGGTTATGTGTACATACCATATGACTAAGGGAATATTTTAATTAATCACATAGGAGAACGCAAAAAATACTCAATAAAAATCAAAAAATATTTTTCTTCTAAAATTTTGCTTGTCATCGAGCTAGGGAGTCCTTGATCTTACGCATCATAATTGTCCATTTTTCTAGCAATTGTTGCATATACTTTTGGTTTTCTTTGCTACTTCACCAATTACATTAACCATTTCTGTGAACCTAGTAAAATATACGGATGTCATAGGTGTCATGACTAGGGGTGGGTACGGATCGGTTTGGTTTTTTTTTTTTCTACCCTAAATCAAACATTTAAGTAACGATTTGATTCGGATTAAAAAAAATTTAAACCATTAAATAACGGTTTGGTTTGATTTGGATTGCAGATTAAATAAAAATTCTAACTAAAAATCTTCTTTGTTCTAGTTTTTTTACATTTGTGTAGATACTTAAATATTTATATCATTTTACAAAGTTTATATTATAAACCATGACAAAATACTTTATGAAATACTTTTAATTTATAGTTCTCTATAAAATTAGTTATCCACCAATAAAATATATTCACCAACCAATACATAGTAAGTCATAATTTATAATTTTTAATAGAACCATCAAGTCATTTATCTACCGATAAATTTAGCTAAAATAAAAAATAATCTATCAACAAAATTCATCAACGAATAAAATGATCCGTTGACAAAATATATTAAACAATCAATACATAATGAGAGTTTATAACTGAATAAATAAATTTCATACTTTATAAAATTAAAAGCTATTAAAAAAATAATAGTTCATCATCAACAAAAAAATACATATCATGAGCCTAAGAAAAAATTAAAAATGAATAAGTTAATTATAATCAATATTCATCAAATGATAAATATTAAATGAAATCATATGAACATATAGTAAAACATTATTATATTTTTCTAAAACAGTTCGGTTCGGTTTTGCGGATTGGTTTGGTTTACCTTCCAAACAAAACCATGAATTTACGGATTGAAAAAATTTTAAATCAAACCATTAAAAAAAATCATATTTTTTGTTTGGGTTGATTCGATTATGGATTGGTTCGGTCTGGTTCGGTTGGTTTTTTTCCCATCCATTGTCATGACTACGCCATCATTACTAATAATTTTATTAAAATACTATAATTACATATATATTAATCAAAACAATTAAAAAAATGTTGAGAAAAATAATTAAAGAAAAAAATATTGATATGTAACCTTTTAAGATAGCAACATAACTAATTAAAAGCGAAAAGTAATAAGTATAAATAAAAAAAGAAATCATCAAAATTAAAAGGCAAAAAAAAAAAAAAGTTTCTGATTACCTCTCGATGGCTGCAAGGCCATTAGAAAGTGGTGGATCGCAATACCATCTTTAAAATGGCGATTGTATTTGGTGGCACTGCCCAAACACAAGGAAACCATTTTAATATGAAAAAACTCGGTCGAGCTTTTTGCTTGATTTTTCCCTTTTTTACCCCCCTTAATTAGTATTTCACTGCCTGTTTACCAAGCCGGAATGGATACCAAATGGAAGTCCCATCCCTACTTCTATTCGTATTCTTATTTTTAGATCCACTCATAAAAATCAAAATCCTGATCCTTAAAATCACATATTCCAGATTTATGGAAGAATTTTATATTATTATTAAAAAGACAAAATCGAGATTCTGCACCATCTCATTTAATCAATACTATTATAATTACCTTTTTAATCTCTTGCACATTTATTATTAAGTATATATGCATCGCAATTCAATACAATCTCATTTAATCATTACTATTACAATAGCCATTTTAACTTATTGTACCTTTATTGATTGTTTTTGCCACATTATACCATTATTATTGAGTATGTATTTTTTGTAATGTTTTCAAACAAAAAGATTGGATTCATCAGTTTGCTACTTATTCTATTTCATCAATTCTAATTCATTCAACCCTAAACAATTACTCAAACCTAAACAATTACTACATAAATATGATACTTCCAAGTAGTTTTGAATTATAAAATGCAATTCTTTTATATTATGTTTGATTGAATAGAATAGAATTAGTGTCCCAACTTTATTCCTATGGAATATTTATTCCTTTGTTTGGTTTACGAAAAATTCTACTAAAAAAATATCTATTTCACGTGATACGAAATAAATAAGGAATCTCTATTCCTTTCCTTTACTAAAGAAATAGTTATTCTCAATCAAAAAATATGTTTTGTTCTGAAATACTCTTAACTATAAAATATGAAATCGTTATTTTTTTCTAACTTTATTTCATTCAAGTGAACCAAACATACCGTTAAAATTTAGTTAGGTTCATAGTTTAGATTGATTAGAATGAGGAGGTCGGTAACTTAAATCGGATTGCTTATTTTTGAAAAGTACAACATGAATAACATATTTTTATAAAATTTTAAAATCCATGGACATCTTATTTCAACCTATTTTTTATTTTATCTATCTCTTTTACAACCCATTTTCTTTCCAGAAATTTAACTCATTTAAAACTTTAATTTTTGATTCAAAATTTTATTGACAATCAGTATTATCAATATTTTAAAAAATTGATTCAATTTAAAATTTTAATGTTACTTTTAGTTTGCCAGAATTGAATAAAACTGAAAAGAATAACAATTACTCAATTTTATAATTATGGACATTTTTAGAATAAAATGTGTTTTTTTATTAGAATAACCATTCTAAGGAACAATACATTCTAGTCTATTTCATCTTATATTCTATATAAATATTTGTACAATTTTTTATAAACTAAATAAAGAGGATATGCATTTTATAATAATAAAAGTGAAATATCTATACCATTCTTGTAAGCTACAGGTACGGGCAACATAAACCTTAAAAATGGTTGGACCGAACCATTCCAATTCTGTTCCAACCAAAACCGAAGCAAAGACGATCCACCTCACATAAAACCCCAGACAAGCTCCAAGCTCCCAGACAAAACCCCCCAACAGCCCCCTACTGTATTACTAAACCTGCTTCAACCCGCTTTCACTTACTCCTCTCATTGTTCCCATCACCTTATCTTGTTGTTCATCATCTTCTTCTTCTTCGAAACCTCTTCAGCTCCAATTACTTCTGCCAAACAACAATGGCAATTGAAGAATTCGGCACCCCACAAGACCCGCCACGAGACCCACAATCCTCTGACACCACTCCACCCCAACGACAACAACAACCACCACCTCCCATTTCGGACCCCGAATCCAATTCCGACTCGGACTCCGAGTATTCCTCCTCGGACGACGAAGAAGAAGATGAAGACAAAGCCCGAGACCAGCCCCCAACCTACACTCGCCCAGGAGACGACATTGGCGACCTCTCGGATTCCGACGACTCGCCTGAAGCCAATTTCAAGCGCTTCTCCATGATACTAGACAGCCGCCGGACGCGGCGGAGGCAAGAGGAAGAGGAAAAGAGCCACGTGTATTACGAGGACCTGTTCGATTTTCCTGAGGATAAGGAGAAGTGGAGGGAAGAGGATTTGAAAGAGTTGTGGGCGGACCCGCCTCTGGGGGCTACGAAACCTGGGTGGGACCCAGCGTGGGCGGATGAAGAAGATTGGGAGATTGTTAGGGACGAGATTAAGGCTGGGAAGGATCCTGTTATTGCTCCGTTTTATGTTCCCTACAGGAAGCCTTATCCGGCTATACCTGATAATCATTACGACATTTCGAACCCGAAAGCAGTTATTGAGGAGCTGGATAGGATTGAGGAGTTCTTGAAATGGGTTAGCTTCATTTTCCCCGATGGTAGCTCGTAAGTGTTTTTCATTTTATCTCATTCTTATATGTTTTTGGCTAATTAGATTGTTTATGTAGTTTGGATTTGATGGGATTGTGGTTTGGTTTTACAGTTTGGTCAGTTAATATGGTACTTGCCCTGTGGGTTCGGGTTTGGAATTATATGATTAGTTGAAAACAAGAAGGGATGGTATATGTAGAAACATGAACTGCATTTGCCTTTAGGTGTATAAAATAGAGGAGTTGGAAATGGTGGTAGAGGAATGAGGTGAATTTGAAAAAATGTAATGTTTGATTGTGTATTAGTCCCGGAATCATTATTTGAGCCCATAAATTCAATTTTGTAAGACTTAAAACAGATTATAACTACTGGATTGACCTTCCCTTAATATAATGGATGGTTGAGGTCAAACTGGTTTGATTTTTTGTTGAGAGGGGATACATTTCTCAATTCTAATCCATGTCAATTGCAAGATGCCATGTACCATGTGCCCTTCTTTTATATTCTTGTTTTGTCTTTCACAAGGTTGAGAATAGGAACTTTAGGTAGGATGGGAAACTTTTATCTATAAAGAGACATGAGAGTGAGTTTGCCATATGAAATATTCATAGCTCAGGGCACAATTTTGTTTTGCTGAATATGTTTTTGTTTTCTAGTGGTTGTTATAATCTATTCTTTATGTTTATAAAATTACCACTTTAATGAAATCGGGTAGAGTTAGTAAGTTGCAGTTTAAGGTTGGAGATGATGGGAAGGTGTCAAAGTGGTTGGTGAGTGAGTTCGATGGTCAATGTAACAGCAATAACCGTGGTTTATGGGTTTATCTTGCTTTGAAAGAGTTTGTGAAGCAGTTAATCTTCGATTTTGTTATATTCATGTTAGGCATATTTATCTTTTTGGTTATGTCAAGTGTGATGGAAATCCATAATTAAATTAGTTTAGAAGTGGTTAAGACTGTGATGAGAAGAGGAAGGTACTTTTGAGTCAGTGCCATGTGTGTCATAGTAGTAAATACAGCATGTGCTGAATGGCAAAAACTGTAAGACTGTGTTACCTATACTACCCCATTCCATTCAGATTTGGAATGCAAAAAGATAATATGGGTGCTTTGATGCATGGTGTCAATGTTATCACAATATTGAAGTTGCTAGATAATCGTATCTGTCTATTTATACACTGTTCGTTGGGAAAATGGCTTTGGCTGGTTGGTTTCATCTTTAGTATCTAGAAGATTAGATAATCAGCCATCGCATCTTCTGAAGGTTATTTTCTCCCTAAATCATAGACTATAGTGAAAACTGCTGCAAAATTTTCAGTAAAAAATGATGAGGCTTCTTGGTGGATATGTTGCAATCGACAGTATGCAAGTATTATGCTTCTCAACTTACATGAATTTGTAGATTTTCTCTTTTCCTTATCTCACTGCTGTATATTTTACTATTATTTGAAATAAAATTTACGTCATGTAGTCAAGTTTGTTTTGTTTGAATATAGAAGCTTATTGTATTCCATAAAAAGCAGTTTAAATTATATAACCATAGATAGAGGAGAACACATCATTTTGTTTACACATAAGAAGCTTTCTTCATGTTTACTTTTTGTTTGTCGGTGTGATAGGTGTAGAGATGGACTTGGTAGCATATAGCATTTCAATTCATTTGCTATATTTGTTTACATTTCTCACACATATAGATTCTTTTCTTGAAGAGAAAGTTCTTTTATCCCATGGATTGAACAATTTAAGCAGAGTACTGATTAGCCTGTCTGCCTATGGGTCCTTGTACTATGGTCTTCATTTTAAATTCCTCCTCATGAATCACCATTGTCATTAGACGTGAAAAGGGAAGAGAAGTGCATCTGCTCGTGGATAGACTAAAGCACATTACCACTGAAATTTAACTTTGGGCTTCTTTATTCTATTCTAGGTATGAAGGCACAGTCTGGGATGACTTGGCTCATGGAAAGGGTGTCTATATAGCTGAACAAGGACTTTTAAGGTATGTTGGCTCCAAATGTTGGCAGAAACTGAATATTAGTCTCTTTAGTCATAGTCCATCAGCTTCATGCCAGTCTTTCTGTGTCTCTTTGTATTATTTAAGTTACAAATGGTTTGATCTACTGAGTATTTCCCTTTTACAACTGTTTCATAAAGTTCTCTTTTTTCTATAGGTATGAAGGCGAGTGGCTTCAAAATAACATGGAAGGTCATGGAGTGATTGAAGTTGACATACCTGACATAGAACCCCTACCTGGCTCCAAGTATGTAGCTGAACAATTAGTGGATTAGCTATTTTAGCATATTTTCTCTTATAACAAGTTTCCTGCCTTTACTAACAGGCTTGAAGCACAAATGCGTGCTGAAGGGCACGTTTTTTCTCGGGACTTCATGTCTCCAGAAGACAGAGAGTGGCTGGAGAAGGATATAGAAGATAGTTTTCGTCTAGCTGATGGAAATTACGAAATTCCTTTTTACGAGAATGATGAATGGATCAGACAATTTGGTAAAAAGCCGTAAGTTTTCTTTCATTTATTTATGTATTTTTATCATTATTATTTTTTTAAGATAGAAATCTCATGACGTTCCATCTCTAATTTTACGGTATTCCCTTCCCTTGCCACCTTGCAATGGATTTCATGGACTTGATGTATGAAGAGGGGCAAAGTGGCTTATTAATTTAAGAAATGTCTGTTAAATTGCACAAGGAAATTTGACTCTTGCCATTTTGCTATCTCATTTTTGCAATGACATTGATTACGGCTCATAAAAGGGTTGAGCGGGATACAGATGCTACTTGACTCTTGCTGAGTGATGAGCATAAGGAGACTTAAGATCGTTTTAGCCTTTTCTTTTTCTATTTTTAAGTGATGTGCTTTTCTCTTTTATTCTTCATATCTTGTATTACTTTTGCTTTTTGTTCAACTGATCTTTTGTGTTTGTCAAATTATGAGTAAGGTTTTAGGATATGAATGATCTTGTGGTTTTAATGCCAGGGAGAAAGGTCGATACCGCTATGCTGGCCAATGGAAACACGGGAGAATGCATGGTTGTGGTGTTTATGAAGTGAACGAGCGTACAATATGGGTATGTTTTTATTGTATTTTGTCTGTCTTATGTGTGTTAATTCAATTATGCTGCATGGGAACTTTTCATTTGTATTCTATTTATTCTGGTTTTGAGCTGACATTTGGATTTGTAGTTTTTTGCATATCCTATGTGATTGTAATTTAAGTAATTAATTGTAATCAATGCATGTGCTTGATATTATCAACTGATTTTTTAATACAATTGAAAACATAAAGTACAAACAAAGAAAAGATGCAGATTCTTCTTGGTAAAAACTTGTCCTTGCTTCAAAATCGTTTTTTTCCCTTTGTTAATGGAGGGGAATGCCATAATTGGATTAGTTTGCAAACATGAGCCATCCTACGAGACCTTGTACTGATTATATATTTTGTATCAAGTAGGTTGTTCCAAAAAGTTTTTTAAGTGCAGTGTGAAACCTAAGATCTCATGCAAATTGTTCATTTGGTGGTATTATACAAAATTAATGTATATTATACTGTATAATGGTAGGGATACAAGAAAGAATGAAAAGCGAGAGGGACAATATCTAACATAAAATATCTATGTATAAAGCTCTTCGATGTTACAAAGTAAACACTACAATTTTTCTAGTACATAGCAAAAGAAAAGAAAATAATTCTTCTGGGATCATCTTTACTGCCACTGATAAGTCCAACCTTCACTACCAAATCAGAAGATTTTGTTTTAGCCACAATGCTCAATCCATGAATAATTTTTCTTCCATCCCATAAGGTAGATGGGAAGTTGAAGTGGTGTACCACCTCCTCTCCTAGCAAAAGAACATTCAAAAAGAATTTTTGATGTGGTAACTTCTTGGGTCCTCAATCTGCACTTGTCCTATATCAAGGTGCTCTCAAACTCAACATATGCATCACTTAGACTCTTTAGACACTGTAAAAATGTTGACCTTCATGCCAAATGCTCAGATAATATGCACATTAGGGATAGAAAGTTAGAAAGAAAAGCTCTACAAGAGCCAGAAATTCCAATAGAGTGATTGTGATATAATTCTACTTGACCCTATTTAATGACCCCGACCTACCAAATTTCAATGTATCTGATCATTCCATAACATTCCTGAAAATGGACCAGGCCTTGGTCATGGGTTCCAAACTTAGTAGACCTGTATGTACAAAAGGAAAAATGAAAAGTGGGTTTGGGGAAAAGCCCATGAAATCCTCCTTACCTAGATTAGTGATGTCCCATTGCCTTGCACTCCCTGGAAAACTAATCTACCAAATGTTGGAAGGGTGCACGGATCCTTCCACTTCACTTGGTACTTCGAGCATTACTGGTTGTCCAATTATTAGTCTGGTGTCTTTAAAGTTCCTTCTCTACCTAGGTTAGGGGTCTTCTCTCTCTCAAACTGGCATACCAACAAATAACTCCACTTGGTTGACCTATAGCCCCATCATAGAATGTGAACATGGTATCCCTATCTCTTAAGTCAACAATCTCTAGCAGTGACTCCAAGAATTCTTGCATGTAGTCCTTGATGGACGTGCTGTGCTCTAGACTCACGAGTTTAGTTCGAGCCTTCCTCTTAGGATTGCTCGGATAGAACTTTTTCCCAGTTTTGATTTCCCCAGCTCCTTATTTGGCTCTGACAGACTCTCCACCATAAGATACTCACATTGTCTGGGAACATTGGAGCTACCCTCTGCCTCCATGCATTATTCGGCATGTTGATTGCCTCAAACTATTACTTTAAAGAAGGTTATCAATCTTGCTTGCATTCTTGGACCTGTCTAGTAATTCTTGTGCCTTTCATCTATCCTTGCCATTGTCTCAGTTTAAGCTGGCCCATATCTTGCCTTAAAGTGCTGATGGACCCAATTCCTAAGTTCCTTCACAGCCATTTCATCTAAGATAGCATCTTGCCTCCGCAGATAACTGGATGTCATTTAATTGCTGGCGAGAGCTCTCTTGGGAGCTCTTCATTGAGCTCACTAATCTATTCTCTACAGCTTGAATATGATTCAACGCATCTGCTCACAGCCATTCTAGCCTCAACCGGTGCTTTCTTTCCAGGGTTCTTTTGTCAAGCTCGGCATTTTGCACCCTTAAAGAACATTTACATTCTCTACAATAAGAGGATTGTACAGTTTTTTTATCAGTTTTGAGTTAGTTATTATGTACCTTAGATCATCTTCTGCACAATATGTGGGCTGTTCCCTAGTGGTATTGATGGCCTATTACCCCTAACCCACCAAAACCCTTAAGCTGTGACTTTGTAGACATTTGAGTTTTGAATAATGTCAATTTGGTCATGCCTTTGGAGGAAATAAATATATATGGAAGATAGGTCCATGGTTAACATAGCCTGAGGTCAGCCTTTTTTCACACAACAGCTTTTGTTGATTATATTCTTGTGCCCACTAGTTCTTACTCATTCTTCAGTATCATGACCTAGGCCACTTGATGACAAAGGTAAGAAGAAAGGCTGCATCTTTGCTTATTTAAAAAAATTCACTTAGGGAAAGAAAAAAACTTGCATGAGTTTAGTAATAAATAAATAGCCCACCCAATATTTATAAGTTTAAGCTTCCTTTGATGGTTTTGTTGCTAATTTTAGCATGGTATCACAGCGTAGCCCAAGGTCTGCCTTTTTTTCACACATTGCTTTTGTTGATTATATTCTTTTGTCCACTAGTACCCGCTCATCCTTCATGACATGGGGCACTTGATGACAGATAAGAAGAAAGGCTGCATCTTTTCTTATCTAAAAAAAATCTCTTTTTGGTATTTATTTATTTATTTATTTTTTGGTGTTTTTTGTGTTTGGTGTTGTTGGGGGGGGGGGGGGGGGGGGGTGTGTTGCTCGCATGAGTTACGCAATAAATAAATAGGTCATTCTATATCTACAAGTTTAAGCTTTCTTTCTTTTTATTTTTTTATTTCTTGTTACTAACATTAACATGGTTTGGATCCTGTGCAATCATTGGTATCAAAGCGGGATCTGCATAATCATTTCACCCCATTTAATTAAATGGATCACTTGATAGATTTTGGTTTAAAACAAGCCATGGTAATTAACCAAAAAAATTCAAGCCATGGGTGAAGGGAGTGTCAAGTCATTAGCACACCATATCTATAAGTCTAGGTTTTTTGATTAAATGGTGGTGATACTAATCTTGATAGTTTTGTTTTGTTAAACATAAAGATGGGAACTGATTTACAGTAATCTTGGTATATCATGTGACAGAGGGTTTGGAGGTGTCAAACTTCAAGCTACACCATTGGTTATGGGAGTGATTGTCTAAGTACCCATTCCTTCTAAGTCAGTTGTCTTGATTTCTTATAAGAGGATCAAATGTCCCATCTATGCAGGGTAGATTTTATTTTGGGGAGCTACTGGATGATACTTACGGCTGCGATGAGGATACTTCAGCGGTATATCTATTTCTTTATGCATTATTCTTCTTTTGATGATTATATTACTCTCATACAATGTTTTGCTACAGCTCCATGCAGGTATTGCAGAAGTGGCAGCTGCAAAAGCTCGGATGTTTGTCAACAAGCCTGATGGAAGTATGCTATTTTGTGACCTTGTGCTACACTTTCTTTCAATTGAAATAATAGACGTGCTGCAGCTAACACACACACACACAAAATAAAGAAGTAACATTGCGGTATAACAGGCTGAAATGTTTATACAGGTGGTAAGTGATTATAATGTAGTGTGGTGTTAGTTGGAAATGCTATCACCTTAAGTATCATCCCTGATTACCGGTTGATTAAATCTCTTTTTGATGTCATAGATGCTGTATTTTTTTCAAGAGATGATGTGATTACAGAATTTAGTTTTTGTGAAATACACACACATACACACACACATATATTGGCCAGTTGTGATATATACATTTAGGCAAAAGGATTCCTTTTAAGTGAGACTAATAGGGCTGTGAACATGGTGCTAGAACAGGACTAAAACAAGTTATTGTCTTATTATACTTGTTGATATATTTGAGATGGAGTAACTCATAAGTCAAGACTGGGTCTTGATGTTACTGTCATCATGTATAACAGTCCACTAGAAATTAGCTTTTGTTCTCTGAAAATGTTTAGCTGGTACACTTGTAGCCTGCGTTAACTGTGGCTTTCTGCTTTCACAGTGGTTAGGGAAGAGAGAGGGCCATATGGTGATCCTCAGCATCCATATTTTTATGAAGAAGAAGATGTTTGGATGGCCCCTGGCTTTATTAATCAATTCTACGAAGTATGTCACATTCATTCCATGTATCTCTTTTTCATCTTTCTTTCTTTTGCTTAGACAACTGTCATTGGAACAAGAATCTATGCATATGATTGCAGGTCCCAGATTACTGGAAAACTTATGTACACGAAGTAGACCAGGAGAGAGAAATGTGGTTGAACTCCTTCTATAAAGCCCCTTTAAGATTACCTATGCCCGCTGAGCTTGAGCACTGGTGGTCAACATGTAATATTAACATTTTAAATTCCCTGCCAGTATTCTATTTTCATCCTCATTAGTAAATAATGGAGGCTATTAACATGGAAGTAGTCTCTTTTATTTGCTTTTTGAGTTTGGATGATGATGAAAGTTTAATAGGAGAATATAACCACTCCGAAAAAGCTAGATGCTACAGCAATACTGCATATGCATAGATTGCAAAGGAAATTTTTTGCGAAGATCAGTTTTCTGGACTACATTATCAAAGCATGACCATCTTAACTGAGAGCATCATTACAAGATTAATATTCTTGCAAGGGGGGAATTCTTTTCTGTTTAAGCAAGTCACGAGCTATATTCTACATGAAAAAGATGATCTGTACTTCATTACAGGCCATATGTTTTGTTCAAAAACACTAACCTGTTGTTTCTCTATCCAAAATGTAGCACTGATTATTGATTTGACTTTTGCGTGGTGTCCCATTGTGTTTGACATGAATTCTGTGTTCAAATCAGATAAAACCATTCCAGAATTTGTTCTGATAAACAAGGAACCAGAGCCTGATCCCAAAGACCCATCAAAGCTCATATACACAGAAGATCCTTTGATCCTTCATACTCCCACTGGGCGGTTGATAAATTATGTAGAAGATGAAGAGCATGGGATTCGTTTATTTTGGCAGCCACCTTTGAAAGAAGGTGAAGATGTTGACCCAGATAAGGCAGAATTCCTACCCCTTGGATTTGATGAGTTCTACGGGCGAGATACGAGTGAGAAGAAGGAAGGTTTCTTGACAAGGGTTGTTCTGGCAATTGAAAATGCATTGAAACCAGGATTTGAAAAACTAGAGAAGTGGACAGAGGAGAAGAAGAAAGCTGGTGAAATGAAGATGAAACTGATTGAAAAGGAGCTTGACCTCATAGAGGCAGAGATATCTTTGGAAGAAGCTATTGAAGACATGGATGAGGAGTTGAAGATGAGGGAGAAAGAGGAGGAGAAGGATGTTGAAACGGGTTTGCAGGTGGAAAAAGATGATACCCCTGCAGCAGCCAAACAAGAAGAAAAGGCTTCCATTGAAGTGGAGGAAGAAGAGGGAGCTGAGGAGGAAGAGGATGAGGATGAGGATGAGGATGAGGATGATGATGTTGAACCGTCAAGTTTTGGATCCGTTGCTCCACGTGATGATTCATCAAAGAATGGCCAGAATAAAGGCAAACCTGGGCAATCTCCATTTTCTAGTTTCTCCTTGGTTTTTGCTCCTTCTAGCCTTCTCTCTGCTGTGAGTATTCTTTACTCCTTTTTGTTTATTGCTGCCATTTCTTTTGTAGGGAATCCTTTGGTCTTGAATGTTTGAGTTGGCTAGCATTATAGTCTCTTTAGAAGTAGATAATGAGGTTATGTCGTAAGTTGTAGAGCTCAAGTTTTCTTTTCTTTGATAAACTTGGTTTTTGTTGCTTTTTGTTTCTATACTTAAAAACAGCTTTACACCTTTCTTTCCTAATCTTGATCTAGGGTGATGGTGGAAACTGTCATTACATACTTTGTAGATTATGGTGGCATGAAGATGGCATTCAGAGAATATTGTGCAACAAATTATTTGGAATAAATAATCTTTCTCCTTTTTTCAATTGATTTGTTGATTTTTTGTGCAATCATAATTTATATTATTTTCTGGTTTATTTGGGTGCAATTCTTATAACCTTGCTTCTATCATTGCAAATCTTACAATTTTAGACTCTAAACTATACCTTCAAGTTCCATCTCTATAGATGCAGGGACAAGTATCCATATGCTTGCTGGTGGTTTCTTTCATCTGTCTACCCTGTCTGATGGAAACCTAAAGGGAACTTTTACTCCTATATCTGTTTGATTTTTTGAAAATGACTGGAGCTTATGTAAACTGCTTTTTTGTTGGCTGTTAGGTTTCTTCACTGCTGCAACCATCACATTTACCAAAGAAGCCAAAAACAATGCTAAAGGATACTACTTTTGCCAGTGAGGTCTCTGATGGGCTTCCTGGAATTGGAAATACTGTAAGATACCCCCTAATGCCTGACAATAATAGGGGTATAAGAGCAGTGAGGAGAGAATTGATGAAACCCCAAATTAGAAAAGGATCGATAGGGAGTACATCTCAGTTGGGATCATTATCTAAGGTCTTGTTAGCTCATTCACATGGTGTAAAACAGAAGAAAGGTTCACAAGAGTCTAGAATATCAAAGCATCGTTGGCTGCAGGAAGCACCAGTTGGGGATTTGGGGAGTATATTATCCCTGCATAGTCCCTTGTATATCTCGCAGGCATGTATGGATAATTATACTACGTGGTGAATTATGCTTGTCTCGAACAACATTTATTTGATTCAATTTTTCCCATAAGGTTCAGTTTTGTAACAGCAACATCTAATGGTCCTGGTCATTGTTTTTTTAAGACATCGGTATCCACCAGTCAAGGATAATTTGAAGCAAAAGAAACGAGAATTTCTGCACCTGCTGGGAGATTTTGCTCAGATAAAGAAATATACAACATATGCATATCCGTGTTCATGTATCTGCAGAGATTTCAAATTCAGGTGCTGTGGTTGCTGACTTGTATTACATGGAATATCTGCAACACAGTATGTTCTTGTATGGACGTTGCAGTGTCTTTATTCATTTCTCTTGCATATACAATTAAAGAGAACCATTAATTATGCATTTCTCCCATAAGGAGGTAGTTGACCCCTCACCTGGCACATGAAGTGAGTTGTAGACCTGTAGATTTGCTGTCATGTTCCTGTTGTTTTAGAACCAGATTCAATTTCTCATTAATGATAGGCCAGGTGGACTGGTGAACCCATAATTTTTCTAGAGCAAGCACCATGTAAGGTGGGGGTAGGGGAACCACATAAATACATTCTCATTTCTTTCTTCTCTTTCCAAATGTAAGGGACGAACTTTCCAGAGCAGTTTAAGGGTAGCTGTGGAGTCGAGTCTTGTATAGCTCTAAGCTCCCCCATTTGGTCTGCCCCTGCTGAAGGTCCTGTAGTTTACCGGCTATACTCGCCTCGCGTATGTTAATTCTCTTGTGCAGTGCTGATAAAAACATGTTACTTATATGTTTCTGACTGCCATTGTTATCTAGTTAGTCTCATCGCTCAAAGTGGGATCGCTTCATATTATTACTCTCTTTTTTGTTATGAGTGAAGGCTTTGGAAGTTGCAAATAGAAATCATGTAACAGGTAATTTAACTGCAGCTTACATTCATGTGCGTGTTCGGTTCATTTGGAAAGGCTTGATCCACTAGTAAAAATTTTCCTACTTATTTGGACTTCCAACTATATTTAGATTTAACTAGTTGGTCACTACTTCTATTCTCCGACATAAAAATTTAACATTAGTGAACTTGACTTCGATTTCTCGTTTTCCTCCTATTAGCCAATGTTTTTCCTTCTTAATTTTGCCTGTTCTCTCTTCCTAGCAATAGTTATTTGCCGGCATTTTCAGTGTATTTCTAGATTTTATTCCTAAGGCTTTGAGCCATGAATCATAGCGTTTGGATTCAACCATTACAATGTGGACATGATCCCTCTTGACCCAGCTAATCATAACTTTTGAATGAGTAAAAGGTTAATCTAATCGCTTTATCGGAATAGATTTGAAGTAATTTAATTATTAAAATAGACTCTCAAATCGTATTTTCAACATGAAAAATTTGTTTGTTCAAACAAATTGCATGTTCAAAATGCGAGTTGCTAAGAAATTTGGCCCAGCATTTGTGCATGCCAAGCTGTGAGAAACCAAGCATTCTCAAATTCAGTACATAAGAGAACCAAATAGATATATATATCTAACATTTCTTAAATGCATGTCCTGTTGCATCACTTAAAACGCATGTCAAAGATGTAATATTGATAGATTATTCCGATAATTAATTTCAATTATAATCTGTTTTACTAAATAATTTCAAGAGGAATTCTAAATTGACCCAAAATAAATCACTTTCAAACCCATTTGGTCCATACAGCCTAACCACATCGAAGATCGAACCACATAATAGTAGGACTTATGTGACTTGAAACTACATGGAGTCCCTATTGAACCCATAGCGACTAACCCATGAAATTTGAACGAAATTTGAGCCATCTGAACCATCTAACCATAACTTCTAAACCCATACGATGCTAACTACACGACCACATCGAACCACATGTGATAATGGGACCTATGTGACTTGAAATTGCACAGAGAGCCCCATTGAACAACGAATAGCTTATTATGAGTGGAGCAATGCCGAGGTATAATATGAGGTCCATGTGAGTTGACAATTGGGGCTAGGCCCACTAAGGTCTAGTAAGGATTGAAGGCTAGATATTAGATGGTCTGTTTTTCATCGGTATTGTATCAATGTTTGTATTTGTATCTGTATCTGTATCTGTATCTGTATCATTCTTGTCTGATTAATTTATGAGTAAAAATATATATTTTTTATTGGTATCTTTTTTGACAAATAGTTTGTGTGAAAACGATAAAAAATGAAGCCATAACGATAGATAAGATGACGAAATAAATAGACCTAAGTGAGCAAAAGCTATTTTGATAATTTTAAGATATATTCATTACCAGTTATTTGTATCATGCTAAGGGCAATTAAACAAAATGATAATTTTTAAACATTTAAAAATTATAAATCTAGTTCCTTAATTCCGTCTTGCAAATTAAAAGTGCAGTTATAATTTTTTTAAGCACAATTCCCATTTCTTCAATTTCAAGTACCATGTCGGCTGGCTATCATGCAATTGTACCAATAATTCCATGAATTTATACATGGGTCCAAAATTGTATAATATTAAAGGGACCGCGCATGACTCATATGCGTTTCAATAATAAACAAAGAAACAAACACATGGTGGTACCTCAATACTTTAATAAATGTCCACTTGTGTGCTTTCTTTCTTTTTTTTTTTCCTTTTATTCTCCAGTTGTCACATCTTTATATTAAGCCCCTAAGGTATCAAAATCTGAAACTGTGTTAATTGGCTAAGTAATGGATGGTTCCTATATTTTTTTGAAAAGGATATAATCGAAATTTCCTACTTTAGTAAAGTTGATGTGGAATTTCAATAATAGTACCAGATGGAGATGGAAGATGCATTTTATTTCTATTCATAATCACGCTTAGCTCCTGTATTACTGTGATTATTACAACATATGGGTCATGTTTGTTTGATTTCGTGGAAATATCAAATCCAATTTGTTCTCTTGCTATATTACTATATGCACAATCAATTTATGTATTCCTTTTCCCATTACTTTACTTATGATTATGAAAGAAAAAAATGGAATTTGGTTTTCTTCTTTAAAAGCCTTAATAGGATATAGTGATTTTGATGTATAATTTATTTAATAAAGATCGGTTTTTTATAATTATAGCATTAGTAATTACTAAACATGATATCTTACCATTACTTATGTTGTAACATGCAAAAATCCATTCACTGTATGAAATGTTTCTTTCAATCATTTTTTCTTTAAGAATGAAACTCATTTTGGCATGTATGCTGTGTCCATGTACATAGTATATGCTTTTGTTTGAGATGCTTTATAACGTGCAGATGTGCTGATGGCTAATATAGATCACAAGTCTCTAAAATCAAATCCAACCTACTAGCAACATGGGTAGACCCATGGATTTAGGCCCAAACTCAAATTGACATAGCCCAAAGGCTCATTAGAACGCCTATCCCTTTAGCTCAGAATACTGACTTCCCACTATTGCATCCAGATAGCACTCGATCTAGAGTCACTCGCCATAATTCCTTCACTTCGGTTTGGAACAGTGAAACATGGATCAACAAGCTTACTTTACTTCTATGATAACCATCGCCAACTACATACTCACTTATAACCTAATGACACGCTTAGCCATTAAGCATCCGTACACTATAAGTATCCCATCTACTCTATAGGAGAGGTAATGTTGTTGGGACTCTTTTTTCGTATTGATTATTTGTCCCTATGTCGATACGCTTGTTGACTTAGGCATGGAGTGGCCACTTCAAGCCCCAACTCTGACATGTCACTGATCGTATTCTGTTTTGTAGGCCTAACATATGCATGAGTCCAGTTTAGTGGTTCTCTTTTCTACTCTTACTGGATTAGCACTAGCGAGATGATGAATAATGTTGCTATTCCTTATATTTTGATATTCTTAAAATGCAAATGAATGATCAATCCATCTCCATGGCTACAATTCAAACATAGGCTGGTCAAAGAGTCATTGGTTCCTATACACTTAAACCAGTGGTTGGGGTGACAAGAGGGTTCAATTGCTTATTAACTCGTAGCTTATAGAGCTAATTTTTTAATTAGATAATTTCACTTTATGTACCTATATTTTCACCTTTTATCACTTCATATATGTTTTTTTTTTTCATTCCTTATTAGAACGATCTCCTCTAGTGGTGGACAAATTGGATATCCCTTGACCTTAGGGTGGTTAATCAAGCTCCACATGATTTTATTTGTTTTTTTCTTTTCTTAGGTTAATGACTCAAATACTAATAAATTTCACTCAAAAGAGTAATTTACTACGTGAACTTTTAAAAGATCAATATACTACCCAAAACAACTTTTTGAGGACACAATCGCTACTTGACCTAACTTTGTTAAGTCTGTCATCCTATGTGTTAGAAACTGTCCAATATTTGAACAATACGTGGCATTTCCCATGTGGAAAAAACTTCAGATGACATTTTTCTCTCATTTTGTCCTAGCCAAAATTTTTCAAAAAAATTAAAACATGCTTGACACAAACGTTAACCCAAGTTAAAGCCCCCCAATTAAAACCTTCACTTCACCATATTGAGGAACCCAAAATTTGCAAACCTTAAAAAGAAGAGATTGGGGGGGGGGGGGGGGGTGGTGTATATTAGATGAGTTCTTAAACCCTAAGAAATAGGCTCCGGTCATAAATTATTTTTTTTTCTTGTTTTCTAAATTTTTGAATCCTATCGATTCCTGATTTGTAGTTTGTATTCCTTCTTCCATTCATTGTTCTGCAAACTACTGTAAAAGGGACATGTGGTTTTTTTATATAAGTTTGGGTCTCATTACTTGGCAAAATTGTCTTCTTCTATTCAATCATCTAATTTACTAGGTGACAGTGTCAACAAATTGGTGTTGTGCAAATGTGGATATAAAGCAAGAATTTCAATAGCAAGGACAGAGACAAACGAGGTCAAATGTTCTACAAATGTACAAATTACAACTTGGTAAGGCCAAATGCATTAATTTTCATAGTGTTTACGCATTTCACATAATGATAGTGCTAATGATAGCTTATTGCGATTGGTAAGGTGATGGATGTAGTTTTTTTAACTAAAAGTTGTTCTCGCCTCTAATGAACATCAACACATCTAAAAGACTTCACAAACAACAACAGTAAGCTCATTAATGCTTGGAATGATGGAAATATCAAATAATTTTAGAGTAACACAATTTACATAATTAAGTTAACCCTTAACTTCTCTAAGTAAGAATAACATCCATCAAAATAAATCTAATGTAAAAAAAATACACAATATTCCCAACACCATTTCTCTATTGCCTAATGAAGAATTAACTATAAGTAATGCTATGTTAATAATTTCAACCCTCAAAAGAATTTAACCAACATAAATACTAACAATTAAATTGCATTCAAGTGCGCCAAGCTCACCCAGAATGTCGTTGCACAATGGTAGATTCAACAAAATTTATGGTACCTAAAACAGTATCACACTAAGCCATTAAAGTATGCTATAAAAGCTGTTAGACTTACATTCCACTTGAAATTAGACACATTTGAAATACAACCTATAGCAACATTTTTTTTTTCATCGAACACTTATCTATTATCAACATCTCCTCCCATTAAGTCAAGAAAGTTTATGAAAACATTTTAAATAGTCACTCCATGGATAAGAGACAAGTAAATATACAACCAAAAGAACAAGAGAGGAAGAAAGCTAACTTCATTCATATCTATTCCATTAATAGCTTAGTGTTGTGCCAAACAATTCCATCCATAATTACAAGTTCAACATGACATAACTTACAACCCCACATATATAGCCACTAGTTGCTTATGACTCAATCTCCTATGTGATCTACTCACCACCAGCATACTTCCTCGACTCATCTTCCCTCTTAAATCTACCATTAACATGAACCATCAAGTTTAGCATGAAAAATGAAAGAAAATTATTATTTAGGGACTATTAACATGGTAGCAATGGACAAACATGACAATCAAGACAAGCAGGAACTCACCGTAGCCAAAACATAAACCACCAACACACAAAAAACTCCCGTTGACCCTAGTGTGTGACTATAAAATGCCCTATGATTTTCTTATACACTCAAGCTAGAAGATGATAGACAACTAGCACCCATTGTACACATTTCATATAAGCTAGAATATCAATTGGAATATATATCAATGAAGACCCTAAATACGAGACAAAAAAATAAAACCCTAAATATACAAGCAAAGATGATAGAGAAAAAGTGGTACAATACTATTGCTTCATAAAACCGACGCATAAATATGGGATTAAAGGAAAAAGCAATTACCTTCTAGTACGAGTAAGGCCATGCATGTCATTTTCCATGATTGCCTAAGAACATTGTCTCCACCAATACCAATAGTGAGATTCCCCTAGGCAAAATGACAATAATATCGAAGTAGGTTGTGATAGTAGGTCTTTCTTCGAGAAGTAGTAGGCACCACAATCTTGTCTTCTTCCAATAATAAAGAAAGATTTGCACATGCGATAGTGTAGGGTTTCGTTTTTTGTTGTAGTTTCAATTAAGGTTTTGCTTAGTCTTTCCCTTCATGGCTAGGGTTCCATAAGGGTTTTGATTAAAACAAGTTTTTCACAAGGCATCTAGTGTTTTGATTTGCTAACTATTGTTTATCTATTTGAGGTTTTGGGTTCAATATGTCTTAGTGGAGATGATCAAGGTGATTTTAGTCTTTATAGGATCTAAGGGTTTTAACTTAGGTTAATGTTTGTGTCAAGCATATTTTAAGATTGGATAGTTTCGAGACGTAAGATGACGGACTTAATAGAATTAAGCCAAGTAGCGATTGTGCCCTCGAAAGATTGTTTTGAGTGGTAAATGGATCTTTTGAAAGTTCAAGTAGTAGTAAATTGCTCTTTTGAGCAAAATTTTATATAGCATTTGAGTCATTGACCTCCTTTTTTTATTTTTCATAATTTCAATTTTATTTATATAATTTAATAAAATATATCCAATAATTTTTTTATTAAAATTATTATTGTAAACCAATGATAACTTAAAAAGCTAATACATGTGCTTTATATTATTTGAGTACCACCTAATGGGTCTTTTGCTTTTTTTTTTTTTTTAAAGATTATTTGGGTGGTGAAGTCGACCATGAGTAGATTAGACTCAATACATACCCACCACCACTTTCAAGGATTATATAATCCACCCCCATAAAGCAATGACCGGCCCCTCTTGGTCTTTGGACCTACTATGCTTATTTTATCTTGCAAGAAATGCCTAACATATCCTTATAAAGTAGTGGTAAATTGCTTGCTAATCTCACTCGGGTTAAACTCAAGATTTTTTCCCTTCTATTTTCTATATTCTTTATTTTCTTTTAGCCTTTAATAAAATATATTTAATGATTTTATTTTATCACATTAATTATTGCAAAACAATCATGTATTGATAGAATCTTTTGCCTTCCTGTAACTTTAAAAAGATTCCATATATATCCCAAATTCACCCATTAAATGCTAAAATCCTTACTGCTTATGATCTTTTAGCTGATGGCAATTTTAGGGTTTATTTTACTAACGCCTTAGGGAATATGTGTATACTTTTTAAAAGTGATGAAAATTTGTTGCAATTACTTTTCAAAAGTTTAAAAGGCTTAGCTTTATGAAGCAAACGGAGAACTAAGGTGCTCAATTTACATTATAAGTATTGTTAAATATAAATTTATTGGGGGCCAGAGGGTAGTGCTCAATTTACATTATAATAAAAATAAACACCAAAAATGCATTGCATCAACACCTTTCTTGGGAATTTACATTATAAGTATTGTTAGACATAACATGTGGAAGACAAAAACCTGGGCAACACCATCTATTTGTTCGGAGAAAAAATGTTTGCTATAGCATAAATTATAATATTAGCACGATGCTTTGAATCCTAAGCTGCATGAAGCGCTGTGCATGGAGTGGATCCCATCTTATCTTTTCGCTCTTCTCCAGATTCTAAACATTATTGGGAACATTAGAATAACAATGCATATATTCCAACAGTATCTATCGTCTGTTTTAGACAAATTTTCATTGGTTCCAACATATCAGATTTCGTGTCTCCATTATTTCAACCCAAAATGGCCACATGCTCTTGGAGTAATCTATACACAAGCGATGTTTATTTAATTTTAAGAAAAATTACAAAAATATGGCATTTAATTTCATATTTTTACAATTTATCTACTGGTATTTTGATTTTTAATTTATGCGATACAAGTTTTAGTAAAATTTTGTGAATTCATCATTCTTTCTGATAGAATCAGTCTCATCCAACATTTAACAATTCATATGTATATTCAACGCTATGAATCAATGAAATACTTAATATATCAACTATTATATATAATCAAATGATTAATTTGATGGTTCCGTGATAGACAGAATATTGAAATTTACCAAAATTTTAATCTTGGTTATACAATTATCAATCCTTGGTTTAAAGAGGTACATAACATGCACATGTACCCTAAAGAGAATCACTCAAAGAAATTAAAACAACACAAATTTGGTAATAGGGTTTGAGAGTTAAAGAGAGTACGTTGCATAATTTCAGATTTAGGAATATGATATATGATCATGTGAATATTATGTGCTATATTCAACAAAGGACTAAAATTTCTTAATGAACAAGAATGTAAGTGATGCATTTATGAAAAGATCACTTTTTGAAAAATTTTGTTGTCATCTTTATATTTTATCTTATTCACTAAACGCATTAGAAAAACAACACAAAAGTAAAATATAAATAGATAAAAAGAACTCGTAAAAGACTTACAGATACAAAGGAGAACATGCACATTGTAAGCTTATTTATGCTATAAAAAATAAAACACCATGCATCCATGGCACGTGCACTTATAAAAAAAACTTAAATTTAAATAATATGATGAGAGATTATAATGTGATTGAAATAAGGAAAGTGGATTTTATGAGGTTAGGGTAATTATTTTTCCATGTGCCCAAATAAAGTAGTTATTTGCAGAAAGTTTTGTGACAACTATCAAGTATAGTATAATTTAGATTAAAAGTAAAATAATTTTTTTTTGGCCAAAAAGTAAATTAAATTGAAAAGGAAAAGAACAACTAGATGGTGCCTCCCGCTTTAATAACACGATTATATGCAACATTTATTACATATATTTACATATACAAGATTAGAATTGTCCTCCTCATAAATTATGAAATAGAAGCATATATAGTTTGAACAGGATGAAAAAGTAAAATAAAAGTACACATATTAACTAAGATATATACAAAACATTATGAATTTCTATACTATCATCTTTATAAATTGTTGATGTATGTGACCCAAATTCATGTACACTGCTAGCTTTTGAAGGTACATCGCTGGACTACATTGTCAATACCGCCAGCTTTGAAGCCAGCTTTAAAGTTTTTTATTCTGTGCATTGTGAATGCCGGCTCAAAACCGCCAACCTAAAATTGTAAGCTGCCGGCCTTGGTTTAATTGTCAATTCGAAAATTTTTCCCGAGAGCTAGGGGTGTTGAAGGCTGGCTCGAAGCGTCGGCCTTCCTTGGTATACGTTGCTGGTGTAAAATTGTGACTCTTTGAATGCCGACCTTTGAGTCGACTTACACAAAAAATATATCGGTTTGTTAGTTGTTTTTTAGGGTTAATCAGTTTTGTTAGATCAGTTGTCACTTACACACATCCTTGTAATTTCTTTCTTCAACACTAGTGGATTTGCTCTCTCCTCTGCCTATGGTTTTCTCTACAAGGGTTTCCACGTAAAATCTTGTGTGTTTTTTAATTTTATTTGTTTTGTTTTTTGCCATTTTTTATTTTATTTGATCATAACAAGTGGTATCAGATTCAAATGTTTACTGTTTTGTGTCTTCTCTACAATGACAACAATCAAGTATGACATTCCTTTGTTAGATCGGAGCACAAGATTTTCTCTATGGTAGGTCAAGTTGCGAGTGGTGCTAGCATAAATGGATTTGGATGATGCGTGTGTGAGTATAATTCCGGGTGCAACGATTACGAGCGTGCCGCGTGACTATCGCGCTACACGTGATCTAGGGAAACAACACGTACAAAGATGATCAGGAAGTAATCGTATAAGGAGGAGGAGTAGGCAGTCTCAATAGGCTCTAACACACGTGTGACAGGTGAGGGAGCTGAAGAGCATCAACCTCACTGAGTACTATGGATTCGTGTATGTTCTTGAATAAATCAAGTGTTTGATTCACCAGGGCGGAAATCCGGCAGCACGACGGCGTTTGTTCAAGATTTCACCTTATCCAAATGAGGTAAGGACTAAGGTATTTATAGAGAATCTAGCTGTCGATGTCGTCCGTCAGATGAGACAGACGACCAACGGCCAGGATGAGTCCCTCTCATTATGGATATGGATGTGGGCTCCCTTATGGACCCAAGCCCATTAAGGCCTTCATTGTAATGTGTGTGAGCCAATTTGAGAAAGGTTGGAATTGGGCAGGCCAATTCCAACGGGCCCTACTCCAAGCCTTCCATGCCAATTCTCCCATGATCATCCCAATTGAATTGGGCCTAACTCTTTAAGCCCTGTCATATTAGCCCAAAGAGTTAAATTCAAATAAGAATTAGGCTTAAGGCCTTTGTAATCAAATTTGTACATCTACAATGCGTTATTAGGGTTTGATAAGATGCCTACATCTTGGTTACCAGAATAAAAATTGCATAAGGATTGTAAAGCCCTTTCTCAAATTGATCTTCATTTACCGAATCAGATTTTGTAAAATGTGTTAAAGGAGAAGACAGTTGCTGGTTATGATTAAAAATAGAGCAGTTGTGTATGACAAAGAGTTTGACTACTAAATTACATTTGAAGCAATGATTATACTCACATGAGTTAATAGAAGGTGGGTCTCTAGAAGATCACTTGACATTTTTAAAGAAATTGTTTCCGATTTGGAAACTTTAGAGGTTAAATATGATGAGGAGGATTCGGCTTTAATTCTATTGTATTCGCTACCTCTTTCATATTTGAATTTTAGTGAGACACAATCCTATATAGTCGAGATTCTATTACCATGGAAGAGGTGTATGATACTTTGGCATCTTTTGAGAAGATGAAACACTTAGTAATTGGATCTCAACCTAAAGCAGAGGGTCTTATTTCTCG